>NW_025554275.1:0-19593 GCF_020424385.1 Procambarus clarkii | reverse complement strand
GTGTGTGTGTGTGTGTGTGTACTCACCTAGTTGTGACAACTGGGTGAGTACACACACACACACACACACACACACACACACACACACACACACACACACACCACACACACACACACACACACACACACATATCTGAAACTCAAGCCTCCATCCCTCCCCTCTTGTTCCATTGGTATTCAAAGTGAACATTTCGTGTTTTTACATTCTGTCAATCCCCCTACGTATTTTATACGTCTCTACCATGTTCCTCCTCTCTCTCTCTCTCTCTCTCTCTCTCTCTCTCTCTCTCTCTCTCTCTCTCTCTCTCTCTCTCTCTCTCTCTCTCTCTCTCTCTCTCAATCTCTCTCTCTCTCTCTCTCTCACTCTCTCTCTCTCCCTCTCTCCCTCCTCTTTTTCTAGCGTCATCAGGTTTAATTCCTTCAGTCTCTCTTTATACCTCATCCCTCGCAATTCTGGTACAAGTTTTGTTCCAAACATTAGAACAATTTCTAGTTTCCTTACGTGTTCATTTAGATGGGCGCTCCATGCAGCCCGTCCTCCTAAGGTCTCCCATCAAGAAATTGCGGTACTAAAGTTCCTAACCAACCAGAGGACCCAAAACAGAAAACGAGACTATGTCAATTTCGCCAGCCGCTACCATTTTCTAATACAATTATATATACGTTTGCATATGACGTATATCTCATATACGTCAAAATTCGACGCTCTATTGGGAGGACGGGTTGCTCTGTGATGGGGCAGCACACTCCAACACTGGTCTCACGTTGGTGGTGTACAACGATCTAAATGCCTCCTTATTTAGCTTCCTGAACGATGATCTGACTTTCGCTGATGTTGCGTGTGCTGCTGATGTTATGCTATTTACATGAACAACCGGCGTGCTTATTTCATTGTATTATGCTGTTTCTGGTTGATTGACACGACTATAGAGCCCTTGGAAGAGGTCAGGATAAGGATTTGGGATGGGACGGGGGAAAGGAATGGTGCCCAACCACTTGGCAGTTCTAGAAGAATATCTACAATAACTCCACTCAAAAGATATAGATGCAGTAATTAACACAAGCTTGGTCATGATTGATCGCTAAGGACCTTGCTCCGCTGTGGGGTCTCAGAAATAAGTTGAGGCGTCACCACGGGGAATCGAACTGGTTTCAGCATCAGACGACTACCATCCTAACTTGCCTGGTGAGCCTCCTTCTTGGTGGGTTTGATATTTGTACAAAACAAATTATTTAGTTTATCGGCTCCCTAACTGGGAATTGGGCCAGGTAGTGGTCCACCTGGCCCACTCTCCAGGTGGACCAGTGTCCCACCCGGGCCACTCTCCAGGTGGACCAGTGTCCCACCCGGGCCACTCTCCAGGTGGACCAGTGTCCCACCCGGGCCACTCTCCAGGTGGACCAGTGTCCCACCCGGGCCACTCTCCAGGTGGACCAGTGTCCCACCCGGGCCACTCTCCAGGTGGACCAGTGTCCCACCCGGGCCACTCTCCAGGTGGACCAGTGTCCCACCCGGGCCACTCTCCAGGTGGACCAGTGTCCCACCCGGGCCACTCTCCAGGTGGACCAGTGTCCCACCCGGGCCACTCTCCAGGTGGACCAGTGTCCCACCCGGGCCACTCTCCAGGTGGACCAGTGTCCCACCCGGGCCACTCTCCAGGTGGACCAGTGTCCCACCTGGTCCACTCTCCAGGTGGACCAGTGTCCCACCCGGGCCACTCTCCAGGTGGACCAGTGTCCCACCTGGGCCACTCTCCAGGTGGACCACTCACCAGGTGAGGCAGTGCAGAGGGCCACACGAGGATTGACATGTTAAAACTTTCTCCTAACAAGCCTCAGACTTTGCCAGAAGTTGGGTTTTGAAAAACTTAGAACTCACTGATAATGTCTTCTAACGTTGGCTATCTTCGGCCTTATTAAGAATGCAACAAGTCTCGTCTTGGCTTCCCAAGTGTTTGGTAATGGTCCCTGAAACACACTACTGTATTTTACCTTCTCGGAGGGGATACATCTGCATGTATACAGTATACATCGACTCACATAATGTATCTGATAAAGAGTCCAGCTGCTTGAAGTATCGTGATTTTCTAATGTTGCTCCCAGCAGCTGCAGGAGGAACGTCTGCCACACAAACCTTCCACATTTTCAATCAGTGTTTGTGCTCTCACACAGCGCAAGGTGAGCCTTGATCAGGTTAAGGTGTATTGATTCTCTCTGCTACGACGCCAATACCAGTTCCAATGTTAGTGCCAGTACCAATATCAGCAGAAGTACTGGAGTGCCAGTGGCACTAACTCGTCCGGAAGTGTTAGCCTGGAGGCGGGTGCGTTGCCGGTGTCCGGACCCGAGGGAGTCGTCCGGAGAGAGTGTAGGTACGGTGAAGAGATGAGCTCTCTCAGTATTAATCCATCAAGGAGCTCAATGGTAGCTGGTAATGGTCGCTCTGGTGCTCTCAGCCTCACTCTCCTCCTCTGCTTTGAGCTTTGCTTGATCAGTGTTTGGTCAGACATTATCCTCCTGCAGGTGGGATGGTTGCTCTTAGTACCTATTCCTTGTTAACTATTTGTAGTTAGAGCAAGACAGTAATGGTCTTGGCGCCTCGGGTTCCTGGTATATTTGATCACAAGTGGGTTTAGGAGATCCTAGAGATCTGTGATCTTATTCTCGTCTAATAGTAACCAGTCTTTATGGTTGCATGGTTCAGCCTTCAGCCAGTCATCTACTGCCGTCTCTCCCCACCGACGTCTCTGCAACATTCTCTACAGTTGATATCGTGTATCGGAGGTGGCTTTTACTACCTCCTCTTCAAGTGAATTATATTTCCCTGCTGTCCCAAGGGTGTATTTTTCACATCTCACAGCTCACGATTGTAGCTTTCCTCATTGGTCTGATTTACCAGCTCTGTAATGTGTTATGGGCGTGGGGGGGGGGGGGCGTGGGGGGGTATGGGGGGGGGGGAAGGGGGAGTTGAGGGCTTGATATATCGTGAGGGCCACGTGACGTCATCAATGCCTCCTAACAGTGCCACCACCATTATAAATATTTCCGGAACAAAGATGGATGTCTTCAAGAATCATTTAGATAATTTCCTTCAAGAGGTGCCGGACCAACCAGCCTGTAGTGGATATGTGGGCCTGCGGACCGCTCCAAGCAACAGCCTGTTGGACCAAGTTATCACAAGTCGAGCCTGGCTCCCCAGGCCGGGCTTGGGGAGTAGAAGAACTTCCGAAACCCACTACAGGTTTATTCCAGGTATGACACCTGCTTCAGATTAGCTTGTAACCAGTTCAAAGTTTACTCTTTTAACTTTAGATTTAGATTTAGAAAGTTATACCGCGGAGAAGGTAATGGTGAGCGTGCAGGGAAGAGTGTGAGGAGATAAGGGGAGTGTGCGAGGCCTAGAGCAGCCAGCACTCTGTGTCAAGGTGACGTTGACAACAACGGTAATATTATTCATAACATGGTTAAAGCCACCATGCACGCCACCTTAGGCACTCACACAGCCACCTGAGGCACTCACACAGCCACCTGAGGCACTCACACAGCCACCTGAGGCACTCACACAGCCACCTACACCCGTATGCACGCGCTCACATATGGTATTACACCTGCATTAATACACGCACTCACACACACACACACACGCACGCACACACACACACACACACACACACACACACACACACACACACACACACACACACACACACACACACACGCACACACACACACACACACACACACACACACACACACACACACACACACACACACACACACACACACACACACACACACACACACACCCGTACCTTGTCAAGCACAAGACGAAGCTGGAAAAAGTCCAAAGGTATGCTACTAGACTAGTCCAGAACTAAGAGGCATGAGTTATGAGGAAAGGCTGCGGGAAATGCACCTCACGACACTGGAAGACAGAAGAGTAAGGGGGGACATGATCACAACCTACAAAATCCTCAGGGGAATCGACCGGGTAAACAAGGACGACTTTTCAACACTGGTGGGACGCGAACAAGGGGACACAGGTGGAAGCTGAGTACCCAAATGAGCCACAGAGACGTTAGAAAGAACTTTTTCAGTGTCAGAGTAGTTAGCAAATGGAATGCATTAGGAAGTGATGTGGTGGAGGCTGACTCCATTCACAGTTTCAAATGTAGATATGATAGAGCCCAATAGGCTCAGGAATCTGTACACCAGTTGATTGACGGTTGAGAGGCGGGACCAAAGAGCCAGAGCTCAACCCCCGCAAGCACAATTAGGTGAGTACAATTAGGTGAGTACACACACACACACACACACACATACATACATACATACATACATACATACATTGGCAGACTGTATTTTCTTGGACTGTCGGACAGCCTTTGACACAGTACCCCATAAGAGGCTGGTGCATAAGTTGGAGAAACAGGCTGGAGTAACTGGTAAGGTGCTCCAGTGGATAAGGGAGTACCTGAGCAATAGGAAGCAGAGACTTACTGTGAGGGGTGAGACCTCAGACTGGCGTGAAGTCACCAGCGGAGTCACCAGAGAAGTCCACATCAGGAGGATATCATCAGCGGCATATGTCAGGTTGACCAACACAAGAACTATCTTTAGAAACTTGTGTAAGGAATCATTTATAACCTTATATACCACGTATGTCAGACCAATGGTGAAGAATGCAGTCCAGCGTGGAATCTAGTCAAGCGCAAGACTAAATTGGAGAAGGTTCAAAGTTATGCCACCAGACTGGTACCCGAGCTAAGACGTATGAACTACAAGGAGAGAGTACGGGAATTGAACCTAACACCGCTGAAAGAAAGAAGAGATAATGGAGACATGATCACCACATACACGATTTTCCGAGGTATTGATAGGGTTGATAAAGAAAGTTGACTTAAGACAAGGGGGCACACGCACTAGGGAAACACAGGTGGAAACTGAGTACTCAAATGAGCCACAGAGACATTAGAGGCCCTTTTTCAGTATCAAAATAATTTACAAATAGAATGCATTAGGCAGTGATGTGGTGGAGGCTGACTCCACACGCAGCTTCAAGGATCAGAAACCTGTACATCAGTGTTCACGACAGAGAATACAAGTAGCAGTGAGGGTGACAGTGTTCATGTCAGTTCACATTACTCACTGTTCTATACCTACGATGTTCATTGATGAACAATACTTCGAAATAACACCACTGTGTCCAATTGTTTTTGAAGAAAAAGCAGTTTGTATATTTGATCCAGCCATACTAAGGTCATATATCCGGCCCAACCATCCTACCTGGCTCATATATCCGGCTCAACCATCCTACCTGGCTCATATATCCGGCCCAACCATCCTACCTGGCTCATATATCCGGCCCAGCCATCCTACCTGGCTCATATATCCGGCCCAACCATCCTACCTGGCTCATATATCCGGCCCAACCCTCCTACCTGGCTCATATATCCGGCCCAACCCTCCTACCTGGCTCATATATCCGGCCCAACCATCCTACCTGGCTCATATATCCAGCCCAACCATCCTACCTGGCTCATATATCCGGCCCAACCATCCTACCTGGCTCATATATCCGGCCCAACCATCCTACCTGGCTCATATATCCGGTCCAACCCTCCTACCTGGCTCATATATCCGGCCAACCATCCTACCTGGCTCATATATCCGTCCCAACCCTCCTACCTGGCTCATATATCCGGCCAACCATCCTACCTGGCTCATATATCCGGCCCAACCATCCTACCTGGCTCATATATCCGGCTCAACCATCCGACAGACAGATATAAAGGACACAGTTGAATCAAACTATATCATATTCCGACTTTAATTAACCGGTTTCACCGTGTTCCTCCAATGTTGTTTCATCAGTTTGATATCAAACCTCGCTTGTAACAGCGAACCCACGTCACATGTCTTGTCTTAAGAAAATTGTGAACAAAAAAAACATATTTTCTCAGTCACTTACCACATTTTTAACTGACAATGTTTCTATTCTCTGATATTTGTTCCCGACGTTGGAATAAAATCTTCATATTTTTTTAAATGTTATTTACAAATCTGTATAATTTGTTATTTGTCGTATGCAGTTTCCTGCCAGATTATATTTTTTTCCGAGGTTTAGTTGAGTCGGTTGCAATGCAACTCGTATCTTGATATCTTGCAGTAACAATGCGGTTTTCAATTTTTGCAAATGTATACAATGAGATACAGTGGCTGCTCAATGATTGCAGGTCACGGGATAAATGTTCGTGATATTCTGCATCTGTTTTGTTCGACAGTTTTCTTTAATGTCTGGTAAACTCCCGCGTTAATTCAAATTCAAATTTAAAAAAGCGTTGTAACCGTTAACGGCTGTAAACCGTCATACTCGGAGCAAAGAAGGCTTGACTTCTATGCCTTATATTCAAGGGTGTCACATTATAAAATCTATCACTATTAAAAACCTATGTTATTCTTTCCCACATCTATATATATATATAATATAAAGGATGACTGGCTATCCAAATTTGGAAGCCAGATGCTTAGGGCTAACGTCACTCAAATTTGGAGTGAGTGATGGGTGGTAAGGGACGGTCATAGGTTGGTCTTGGTTGGCCCCTTTGCCACCCTGCATGAGAGGACGGCTCTCATTACGACCCCCACGACTCTCCCACTCCCCCATGAAGCCTGAAATTGGTTAAACTGCCCAAACCATCGGAGTGATTAGTCTGAGCGTTCTTAGCACTTAAATGACTCAACATTTGGGGGTTCGACCCGGGGAACGCCGGGTACTTCATCTTCTAACATCATATATTTACTTTTAACATCATGCCATCTTGGGGTAACTATTTTGAAAGTTACCTTAGGTCGCGAGGTAATTTCGATTAGTGTACTATTGGAGGTGTGGAATTACTTTGTTGTTCTGGAATAATTATGCCATCACAAGTGATAAAATAAATTTCCATTGGTGGCCATCTTGGCTCTGGTGTCCACTGGTGTTAATGGGTCATTATGGTGTCCACTGGTGTTAATGGGTTATTATGGTGCCCACTGGTGTTAATGGGTCATTATGGTGCCCACTGGTGTTAATGGGTCATTATGGTGCCCACTGGTGTTAATGGGTCATTATGGTGCCCACTGGTGTTAATGGGTCATTATGGTGCCCACTGGTGTTAATGGGTCATTATGGTGTCCACTGGTGTTAATGGGTCATTATGGTGCCCACTGGTGTTAATGGGTCATTATGGTGCCCACTGGTGTTAATGGGTCATTATGGTGCCCACTGGTGTTAATGGGTCATTATGGTGCCCACTGGTGTTAATGGGTCATTATGGTGCCCACTGGTGTTAATGGGTCATTATGGTGCCCACTGGTGTTAATGGGTCATTATGGTGCCCACTGGTGTTTATGGGTCATTATGGTGCCCACTGGTGTTAATGGGTCATTATGGTGCCCACTGGTGTTAATGGGTCATTATGGTGCCCACTGGTGTTAATGGGTCATTATGGTGCCCACTGGTGTTAATGGGTCATTATGGTGCCCACTGGTGTTAATGGGTCATTATGGTGCCCACTGGTGTTAATGGGTCATTATGGTGCCCACTGGTGTTAATGGGTCATTATGGTGCCCACTGGTGTTAATGGGTCATTATGGTGCCCACTGGTGTTAATGGGTCATTATGGTGCCCACTGGTGTTAATGGGTCATTATGGTGCCCACTGGTGTTAATGGGTCATTATGGTGCCCACTGGTGTTAATGGGTCATTATGGTGCCCACTGGTGTTAATGGGTCATTATGGTGCCCACTGGTGTTAATGGGTCATTATGGTGCCCACTGGTGTTAATGGGTCATTATGGTGCCCACTGGTGTTAATGGGTCATTATGGTGCCCACTGGTGTTAATGGGTCATTATGGTGCCCACTGGTGTTAATGGGTCATTATGGTGCCCACTGGTGTTAATGGGTCATTATGGTGCCCACTGGTGTTAATGGGTCATTATGGTGCCCACTGGTGTTAATGGGTCTTTATGGTGCCCACTGGTGTTAATGGGTCATTATGGTGCCCACTGGTGTTAATGGGTCATTATCGCTATATTCCACTGATAATTGACTTTGATTTTGCTAATTTATTTTATACAAGATACCCATCCTGTGGGCGGTAGTGGACCCCACACCCATCCTGTGGGCGGTAGTGGACCCCACACCCATCCTGTGGGCGGTAGTGGACCCCACACCCATCCTGTGGGCGGTAGTGGACCCCACACACCCATCCAGTGGGCGGTAGTGGACCCCACACCCATCTTGTGGGCGGTAGTGGACCCCACACCCATCTTGTGGGCGGTAGTGGACCCCACACCCATCTTGTGGGCGGTAGTGGACCCCACACCCATCCTGTGGGCGGTAGTGGACCCCACACCCATCCTGTGGGCGGTAGTGGACCCCACACCCATCTTGTGGGCGGTAGTGGACCCCACACCCATCCTGTGGGCGGTAGTGGACCCCACACCCATCCTGTGGGCGGTAGTGGACCCCACACCCATCTTGTGGGCGGTAGTGGACCCCACACCCATCCAGTGGGCGGTAGTGGACCCCACACCCATCCAGTGGGTGGTAGTGGACCCCACACCCCCAAACTCATTTGGCTAAACAAATTAAAATAATGATAAGCTAATTTACCGAGATTAATGCATGTACCATCGGTCTGTAGTGCCAAGAACAGGGCCGCAGCAATCTCTTAAGCCGATCAGTTGACATTTGTGGTGAGTTAGTTACATTTATCTGTAGTTATTATACCCCCCTGCCCCCCCCCCCTCCACTCCCCAGACAGTCGACTTCCATCAGATCGTCAGACAAAGACAATCGACTTCCATAACCAGACAGACAGACAGACCCGACCTCGACGTTTCACTTCGATAATGATGACTCGAATTCATTTAACTTCGCGCTACATTTTTATTCCCCGCGATACTTTGCCTGAGGAAGGACACGGTCTACTGCCTCGCCGCTCAGCCTGTTAGTCACGAAAGGAATTTTAATGAAGGCACTATACCTACAGCTTCGACGGAAAGTCCTCCATCACTTCGGGAAAAGTTCCTCCCTGTGGAGGCGTTATCAGACACACACACACACACACACACACACACACACACATGCACACACACACACACACACACACACACACACACACACACACACACACACACACACACACACACACACACACACACACACACACACACACACATACATACACATACACACATACACGGGCTCCTTGGCGATAAATAATATGATATACGTATTCGCTCGCAATCAGAGAAGGTAAACTCATGGATCACTCACAAATGGTATACAGAAATTCACTTGATTTGAGGAAACTGGCGCGCATGAGAGCCGGATATTCGTTCATTGGAGGCCACTTGAGCCAGAACGTAGGACCGGATTTTACGTTCGTATTAAAGAGTTCGTATTTTCGTCAATGTTTCGTGTATGCTATTTATCGCGCGTGAAAGTATACACCCAAAGCTGTATAGTATACAACACAAGCAGCAAAACGACGTCTGAAGTCACATCATGACGGTGAAGTCACTAGCGCTGCCGAAGTCTTAACATGGCTACTCAAGAAGTCTTAACATGGCTACTCAAAGAGTGGAGAAGATATTGTGGAAGCCACTTGTCGGGGCGTGGAGGTGTATTTATGAGAATACAGTCCCTGCTGTATTTATGAGATTCCACATCTCATAAATACAGCAGGGGCAGCCCTCAGGAACAAGGGCACGACTCAGGGGCAAAGAGTAGGCCTCAGGGACGGCTCTCAGGGACAGAGGTAGCCCTCAAAGTAGAAGTCAGCCCTCAGAGACCTGAAAATAAACATGAAAAACAGTTCACTTGGGCCAGGGTAAACTTGCAGAAACTATATTTATTTATTTATATATATATATATATATATATATACAAGAAGGTACATTGGGATTGTGAGGATACATAGCTTAGTAATTACATTCTTGTAAAGCCACTAGTACGCGCAGCGTTTCGGGCAGAAAAGGATTACGAATAAGAAAAGGATTAAGTTATTAAAAAGGATAAAAAAGGATTACATTAAAGACATACACCTATTGTTTCAAGCGTAGGTTAGACATGTATATGAGTGAGTTTGGGTGGCTATAAATAGGAGGTGTCATATATGGGCTAATAGTATAATTCTACAGTTTCCTTCATTCCCATGTTATTATATTCACCGTAGATGATAGTAGATAGTAGATAGTAGAGAGCATCCCTGGAAACACAAACCGAAACTGTCTCTATTTTCCGCTTGTTACAACTTGTAATAAAGTTGTTACGTCTTGGCTTTAACGTGTTTTATGACGTATTAGAAGGTTGTTACAACTTGCTATATTGGTTGTTATAACTGGTTAGGAGGTGTTAAAACTTGTTCGAACGTTGTATCAACGTCGTAGTTTCGGTGTGTGTTTGGCGGGTTAAGTAGCAGCCAGCAACACGTCTGTGAGACGGAATTCAAGAAAGTCACTAAGATTGGAACAAAAACTAAGGAACTGAGATTGTTTTGGGGGGAAAGTTGGTGAGGAAAGATTCCAGTAGTGTGAGTGTGTGTGTGTGAGGCACTCAAGTGTGTGTGTGTGAAGCACTCGAGAGACGAGCCTGATGGTCTTAATTTAAGTCGTTAAATTATAGCCATAATTGCACTTGGCCTTGCTGCTCCGTCCAACCTTGCCAGTTGTGTAATTGCTTGTTAACCTTGGGCCTGACCGCGACCTCTCCTGGCATTGTTTACATGGGAGCAATTCGTCACGTGGGTGGCAGTTTGTGTCAGGTGATGCCCCGAGGAGACTGCCTGCCCTCCCCTAATTTACGGAGGTAAATTATGATATTCTTGCCAAGAAAATATTACAGATGTGTTACGTTGAGATGCTTCCTATTACCATGACCTGGTCTCTGGCCAGGCTTGCTTGTTGGGGCTCTGATCAACCAGGCTGTTTGACTCCGCCGCTGCTGCTCCTCACAGTCTGACGGGTGAATCACAGCCCGGTTGATCAAGTATCATCGGGAGAAGGGGGAAATATTGAATATATATATTACCAAGGAAGTTTCCGACGAATATTTCCACCAAATATTTTAAGACTGATACTAACATTTTCATACTAAAATGATTATTTTTTGTTTCTCCCCCACAGGCGATGTTCACGTGGTGGATCTCCTGGGTGTGGGTGCTGTGGGCGTCATGGGCGTATGTGGGCGCCGACGCCATGTGGGCGGCAGGGATAGTCCAGCAGGAAGCAGCAGCAGCAGGAGGGGCAGCAGAAGCAGCAGCAGCAGCAGCAGGAGGGGCGACAGCAACAGGAACGGCGAAGAAGGAGGTGCGTCTTGGGCCTGGTATGGGCGGCTCAGCGGTGCAGAGCCTTGGCAGAGAAGGCGTCCAGCACTTCGCTACACAACCTACACCCCAGACGGCGGTGGTGGGCTCCACGGCTGTCCTGCCCTGCAGGTGAGTCCTCTGTACCTCCTGCAGGAGGCTGAGAGATCACCTCCCATCATCTGGGTTCAAACATCAGACTTTGCTAACACCCATGCGGCCAGCCTCATGTACCGGGCTGGAGGTCTGTATCTAGGGGGCTGTAACTGCTGTACCTCCCTAGTTATGTAGACAAACTAGCGGCCCTTGGGCTGATGTAACACCCCCCCCCCCCCCTGGTGCTGTGTTGGCCTGGAAAGTCTAGCTTTAATCCCATGCCACAAACCTCTGCTTTAATGTGTTGCTGAGATGACCTTTATGTCTTATTGATGCTGTCATCAAGTCACTCGTGGCACCTTTGTCGCCACGAGTGACAAAGGTGCCGTTTTGTCTTGTCTTACCATCTCCTTATTGTTTACCACTCATCATACTCCGAGTACTTTGTGTTAGTACTTTGAGAGAACTTGTATGAGCTGTATTCAATTCATCAGCTGTCCGGTCTCCTCTCCGCCCATATCGTGCCTTGTTCATCTAATCATCACTCTACAAGGTTCATCTACTCGTCACTCTACATGTTTCATCTACTTATCACGCTACATGTTTCATCTACTCATCACGCTACATGTTTCATCTACTCATCACGCTACATGTTTCATCTACTCATCACTCTACATGTTTCATCTACTCATCACTCTACATGTTTCATCTACTCATCACTCTACATGTTTCATCTACTCATCACTCTACATGTTTCATCTACTCATTCTCCTTGTTTGTTATTAATTCTTGTTTTATCAGACAATTATTTGTTCTCCTTATCGTCTATGAGTTAAATTGTCCATAAAAGCCTGTTAAGTAAAGGAAATTAGCTGTTAAATTACATGTAGAAAATATTAAATTGCATTGCAAGATTGATAAATGTCAATTTATATCTGTAATTCCTTGTAAATCAGTTTTGGTTGAAATGACATGTCTATTAATTTTAAAAGAAAGGTAGTATGTTATATACCTGAATTTACCTTAACAGATGATTATCCTCTTTAGTGGCCTCGACTGGGGACAGGATGCCGGTAGTTTGTCTAAGGTCCGGCTTCCTAAGGAGATGAATACTGGGTACTAGGAGGATAGTGACTTGTTTCATGTACTAGGATGTATTTTAATACATCCTGCAATGCGGTGTTGCAGGATGTTATTAAGATGTAATGTGTGGTGGTGACTTTGCAGGGTGATCAACAAGGTGGGGCACCTGCAGTGGACCAAGGACGGGTTCGGCCTGGGCACCGAACGGGACCTGTTTGGCTTTTCCCGCTACGCGATGATCGGGTCGGACGATGAGGGTCAGTATGCTTTAGTTTCCCCCCCTTCGCTTATCTACACCGTTTTCCTTCTTCTTAAAACTTTTCCATTTTCTTTCCTTGTTTTGTTCTAGGTTTTTTTCAATTGTTTCCTGTTCCTTTGTCGCTTCATGCTGTATTTTGCTCCTTTTACCTGATGTCTCTGTTCACCTAGCAACTGCTTTTGTTTCATGACGTATTATGTTTAAGACGACGCGACGCATGGAGTTACGTCACACTTTAGTGACGTCGTCGCGACGTCATACTCTGCCTCCTCCAATGGTCCGACTTTTACAGACTCGTTTAAAAAACTAATTAAACATGTCCCTTAACTTTTCTCCATTTTTAAGGTTGGGCGCGAGACTGTTAACTTTGTTCCGTCTCCTGTCTCTTGTAATGACGCGGGGCCGTCTTAGAGCGCATTAATTACCCTCTTAACTACCGTCTTGTAGGTGCTAGACCACGTGTATGTGTGTGTGTGTGTGTGTGTGTGTGTGTGTGTGTGTGTGTGTGTGTGTGTGTGTGTGTGTGTGTGTGTGTGTGTGTGTGTGGAAAAAAAATCGTAGTTAGTAACAGTTGATTGACAGTTGAGAGGTAGGCCGAAAGAGCAGAGCTCAAGTAGGTGAATACAACTAGGTGAATACACATCTCCAGGAAGCAGCCCGTAGCAGCTGTCTAACTCCCAGGTACCTATACAAAATACAGCAAAATATTGTCATACTGTATTTTGCGTGACGCCATGCTGTATTTTGCGAGAGAATCAAATACAAAATTCTAAAAATAATGAAATTGCACAGAAAAAGATTATACATTACCTTAGTAGCCTCTTCTCAAACTTTATAACTAAATTGTTCCGTGTTCACTAGACTGCCGTCGGCACTTTGAACTTGTGTTCATCACCACTACAACTTGAACACAACAAAAAAAAAGAATTGAAAAGCAAAAACTCGAGATTAGAATTAATGAGGCTCGCTTCACTTGGCAAATATTTACAAAATGAAAAGGCAAATAAATCTATATGACCCGTCCTCGTTAGCCGCCCCAGACGTCACGGAACATCCCCGGTCAAAGGTCATCATCTGCACCCATAAGTACAATCTAATATGCACAATCTCTAAATAGTTCCAGGGTACAATACTATCTCGAAGGAGAATGAGGGGGATGGAAATGTTACTTAATTAAATATATTATTGGGGGGTCCATTACCCCCAGTACCCCTTTTCCCTTTTACCTATTCCCCGATATTACCCCTTCCCCATTACCCCTTCCCCATTACCCCTTCCCCATTACCCCTTCCCGATCACCCTTCGTCTCCGTCTAGTTTTCTCAAGTAGTGACAGTTGAGGTAAGATATGTTGTGGAATACCTCCAGGTGAGAGAAAGAGAGAGAGAGAAAAGAGAGAATTTACGAGCGGGGTGATAATGTGTGTCTCTTTGTTGCTTCTTCCTCTTTATTCATGGTTTATTGTTCTTGCTTCTTACCCCACGTTTGCCTCTCGTCTTTTGTTATATTTTCCATTTCCCCCTTCCCGTCTCTCTCTCTCTCTCTCTCTACCTCTTCTCATTCTATGTCAAACTTTCTACTTCTATCTCTTCCTTTTCCCCTCCTTCACTCTCTGTTCTCCTGTCTCCCCCTCTCTATTTCACTTTCTCTCTCTCACAATTACAGTTGCTCACAGTTACTCTCTCTCGTGGGACGAGCGTGGGGCGCGGAGCTCCCTACACGGGGCGTATTTTTGCTTTTCCATCAAGACTGGCGCCTTTCCGTCCCATTATTACTCGGCACTTCTCCTTTTCCTGGTTAATATTATTCCATGACTTTCAGTACCAGGTATAGGAGCCGATTTCCTAATTTCGGTTCCCTGATTTAGGAGTAACTTTCCTAATTTTTGAGTCCTTTGAATATATGTTTATATTTTCTAATAATCCCAATCGTTGTTTACCTGGTGATAACGACGCCATCTTGCTGCCCTCAGGAGACTTCAGCTTGAGAATCCAGCCGGTGCTGTTGGAGGACGACGCCCTCTATCAGTGCCAAGTGAGTGCCAGCGATGGAGTGCCTGGCATCAGGTCCCACACGGCGCGGCTCACTGTATATGTGCCACCGGAGCCGCCTAGAGTCAAACCCGCCATCTTGAGGACCACCGCTGGCATGACCGTTACCCTCGAGTGTGAGAGCCGTGGAGGACGACCCCCGCCTGAGGTATGAGTTCGAGACGTAGCCAGTGGTATGAGTTCGAGACGTAGCCAGTGGTATGTCAGTGTCCGGGGTGTAATGACTGAGTTAAAGAGAGTAGCATAGTAGTAGGCATCCATCAGTCTCAGGAGACTATGGAGTTGCACTCTGGTGTCGGTCTGGAGTGGCCTCACCAGGGCGCAAAGCCAGGGTAGGTTGATTCGGGGAAGAAGCTGTTACCCAGGCAGCAGGTCCCCCCTCAGATATAAAAGACTTTTATATCTGAATATTTTCCTCCTTGGTTATCGTAGTGAGGTTCAGGAGCTGTAACTGTCAACACAGATAACAACACAATAGTGTAAACAATGACTATATCATATATTCCTCTTTTGTGTTGGCTGAAAGATAACGATAGAATAACCCCCCAGAGAGGAGGTCATTTGAACACGTGTGATGAGCCGGCCAGGAGACAAGGGCTTCTTGACCTACAGGACCGGACACGATAGCAAGTGACCTCTGACCTCTCTTGATTGACCCACCTGTTTTGACCTCTTACCTCTGGGGGGGGGGGGTTCTCTTGCCTGACACGTTCGCTTCAAGCTCTCTTGTCTAATTCTATAAGTTCCAGCCCTGTTGCTCTGGATTTGAACCGGTTCTTACAGCAAAGATGGAGAATGGAACCTGTTTAAGGACAACCAGCAGAAAAGTAAGCGCTATAACTCCTGCTAGATCAACCAACCACTTGAGCTGGACGGTAGAGCGACGGTCTCGCTTAATGCAGGTCGGCGTTCAATCCCCGACCGTCCAAGTGGTTGGGGCACCATTCCTTCCCCCCCGTCCCATCTCAAATCCTTATCCTGACCCCTTCCCAGTGCTATATAGTCGTAATGGCTTGGCACTTCCCCCCCCCCTGATAATTCCCTCCCCCTCTCTTATCATTTGAAAAAAAATCCTGCTAGATCAGCAGTATCTCTGCTCTCACCACAGAATATTGGAGTCAGATAAATTTAAATAACATTGGTATGAAGGGAGATATTAAATGTGCTCACACTGTGGCTGTTATAGCGCCTATCATAACCGAGACAGTATATATAAATAAGTGGAAGAGATCAAGTTATAACCCAAATGTTAGTGATGATGAGAGTGAGGGCGGACCAGAGGAAGGGAGGGAAGCCTAGGTAGGTGCAGGTGAGGGAGGGAGGGAAGCCTAGGTAGGTGAAGGAAAGAGGGGAAAGCCTGGATACGTGAGTGAGAAACAGTGTTAGAGAGGGGGCCAACCCCTCGCCCGTTGAAGGGGCGGGGACACCAACACCAGAGAAAATGGTGCTGATGGAACTGGACCTAAAATATAGAAAGGGCAGAGAGAATGGAACAGAAAGACAGAACACCATCCAGGAGGGAGAGGGAAAAATCCCCCGTCAGGTAAATTAACCTTTGAACACCTTCGCCACGAGAAACATTCACTTGAGAAAGTTTGAAGTGGTTATATACGAACCTCTACGGTAAATGGTGTCATAAAAAAAACTCGTGGTTCTTCAGTGCTCATAAACTGACTAATAAATGTAAACAAAGCCGCCATGGTTGACGAAAGATGGTAATGGTTGGGCAAATAACCATTGCCCACTGACCTATAAGACGACTGAAGAAGACCGTTATATATATGCGGAAAATCCACAAGAATGGGAAAGGAAGATATATATATATATATATATATATATATATATATATATATATATATATATATATATATATATATATATATATATATATATATATATATATATATATATATATATAAGGCCTAAGATTGCTTATTAAGTTAGGACAGATTAATTAGGACCAGTAATTACAGGTTCTGTAATTACTGGTCCACTGTAGCACGCCTTCTGGAGTATGCCAACAATATGTCAACTTTTCTCCGTCCAACAGTCCATTTGTGGACGTTGGCGCGATCTTTTATACCATCACATATACTACTCATGACACCCCAGGAAAACAAAAGGAAAGAGGAATGAAAAGGAGAAAAGAGCCACTACAACTTTTCCTGCAGAGGAAAGAAAAAAGCTTTTTCTAGAGTTTGAATCAACTTTGGGTAGTTGCCCCAGTGTAGAGGCGATGATGTAGAGGGGAGATGTAGATGAAAGGTGTAGAGGGGGTATAGGAGATAAAGGGAATATGTAAATGGGAAAAAACAATGAAGGAGATGAGAGAGGGACAGAGGGAGGGAGAGAGAGAGATGAGGGTAGGTTGTGAGGGGAGGGAGGGAGATGAGGGGAGAGAGATGAGGGGAGGTGCAAAGGACACAGTTGCAACAAGTGTCAAGAGAATTACAGAGCTGTGAGACTGAGGGGACATGAAAGAGAGGGCAAGTGTGGCCTGGGAGAGAGAGAGAGGGGAATGATAGCTTTGTGAGAGTACATCAGTCACAGACACACAATAAGTGGAGAGGAGGATATGGTGTTGATCACAATGGTGAGGTGAGAGAGAGTGGAGGATGAGAGATAGAGGGGATTGAGAAAGAGGGGGTTGACAGATGGTTGATGAGAAAACTTTTATTTTATAATGCATTTCTGTATACACAACTACAGGATGAGGGGGAGAGTGAGGGAGAGCGAGGGGAGGAGAGGGAGAGTGAGGGAGAGCGAGGGGAGGAGAGAGCAGTAGATTAACGCCCAACAAGTCTTCAGTCCGGGGAGATATGACCAGGTGAGAGTAAAGGTCCAGTGAGAAGAGGGAAGGGGGAGGATAACCCAATAAAAGTACGAGTGATTGGGGTGTGTGTGAGAGAGAGAGAGAGAGAGAGAGAGAGAGAGAGAGAGAGAGAGAGAGAGAGAGAGAGAGAGAGAGAGAGAGAAGAGAAGAGAAGAGAAGAGAAGAGAGAGAGAGAGAGAGAGAGAGAGAGAGAGAGAGAGAGAGAGAGAGAGAGAGAGAGAGAGAGAGAGAGAGAAACAAGGTGTGACAGGAGAGAATGGCTCAAACAATGCCTTCAAATAACATAAAGTAATCACCAGAGACCAGGAGGGCGGGACTCTAACGGAGCTATGAGCTTCGTCCTCTGCAAACCCGCCCTGGTAAAGGAAACAGACAGACACGTCAACATTTTGAACCAATCTGACACTGTTGCATGTTGCAAATCCACCACTGTGGCGCGCGTACCCTTAGGTACTTGTAACAAGCGCAGCTCAACTCCGCCACGCAGAATAAAGCAGCGGCCAGAAAATATTGAGTAGTGCAGCTTCGACACAGCTATTCCAGCACGAGCCATAACAAACTCTTCTTTGACGAAACCTCTGTATCAGGACTTCGGGATAGAAATATCGTTCACCGGGTCACCCTGCAAAGCTTTTACAATAGATATACATCAGGTAATGTGGTATCATTGTATACATTCGTGTCAAAACTGGACTTGAGTTTACGGGCTATTCATGCCCGTGCCACCTTTTGTGTGTGGCTTAATCTTTATCAATCATTTGGACTGGGAATAGCATCTTGGTACCTTCAAACACCTATAGTGAGTTTGCATGAACGGCAGGTTGAGTCCTTTTAAGCATGTCGTGGTTCATAGGTTGCCTTTGGTGCATTGCGCATATCCCATATGCTGCCTTGGCTCGTTGAGAGAGAGTATACTAGAAATATCATGGCGTATATTAGAAATATTACGTGAGAAGTCAAGATTTGTTGAATTTTAATCAATGCTCGAGAAAACTTTGAATTAGTTTACACTTCAAATGTTGTATTGCCTGATTTCCAATGATTGATTGCATGAGTTTGCCAATGACTGAAGTTAAATCGGTTAGTTAATTCTGAGAGCTGTTTATTGCCAGTTTACAGGTTTCCCCTTTCTAATCTGGAGGTCAATATTCCTGCCCCCCACTAACCAGCACCTCTCTTACTCACCTGCAGATACAGTGGGTTGATGATAGTCGACGTGAGACGATCAGAACGGGGTCCATCCTGGCGACCGAGGCCATGCCTGATGGGAAGCGAGTGACTGTCCGCTCCCGCCTCTCCTTCACTCCACGACGGTCCCATCACAACTCCTCAGTCACCTGCCTCACCTCCAATCAGGCGCTCTCCTCCCCCCTCACCAGGTGAGTCTCCTCGGTCACCTGCCTCACTCCCAACCATGTCTTATCCTGCCATTCATCAGCCTTGTCTTGTCTATTACCTGGTTTATTTTCCAATTGCTCATTCTCAAGTTATTCTATTCTTCCTCGTGCCTTTCTTCCTGCAAGGGGTTTGTCTGGTTTCCTTGTTTTCCTCCTGTTGTTTCCTGTTTTCCTTTTTCTTCTGTCCTTTCTCCACTCCCTCATGCTTTTTGTTTTGCTTCTTGTCACTGTTTATTAAGCCATGGAATAGGTTTTCTCCTCTTTTTTCCCTTATTGTTGGTATGAAACGATCTTCAGTCACTTTGGATCTCCATTCCACTTGGTCCATCAATTTCTGTGCTGTTTTCATTCTGTTTTTTCCCTCCATTTGTACTTTTCCCAGATACTTTCTTGCTCTCTTGTAATTCCCTTTTCTACAGTCGACTCTCCTTTTCCTGACCTCTTGTTTCGTGGTCATAGTTTTAAGTTCGATCGTGTAGTCAAAGACCCGGACACAATGATCGCTGGGTCCTAGTGGTATT
>NW_025554273.1:0-14984 GCF_020424385.1 Procambarus clarkii | reverse complement strand
ATGAATAACTGAGTAGAAGTCAGAATAAGGAGCACCTTTACGGGAGATGGAACAATTGTGGATAGCTTCCTTAGTGGCAGCATCCACACGCTCATTTAAGGACACACCAATATGGCTGGGAACCTAGAAAAACTCCAGTCTTAGGATAGGTTAGGTTAGATTAGGTAGGGTTGGTTAGGTTCGGTCATATATCTACGTTAGTTTTAACTCAAATTTACGAAAAATTACCTCATACGTAATTAAATGAATAGCTTTACAATTTCATAAGAAAAAATGATAAAAACATTGAAATTCTAGAAAACTTGGCTTATTAGGCAAATCGAGCCTTGCATAGTAGGCCGAGTATTGTGTTCTAGCTACTAGGTATAACATATATATATATATATATATATATATATATATATATATATATATATATATATATATATATATATATATATATATATATATATATATATATATATATGTCGTACCTAGTAGCCAGAACGCACTTGTCAGCCTACTATGCAAGGCCCGATTTGCCTAATAAGCCAAGTTTTCATGAATTAATTGTTTTTCGACTACCTAACCTACCTAACCTAACCTAACCTAACGTTTTCGGCTGCCTAACCTAACCTAACCTATTAAGATAGGTTAGGTTAGGTTAGGTAGGGTTGGTTAGGTTCGGTCATATATCTACGTTAATTTTAACTCCAATAAAAAAAATTTGACCTCATACATAATGAAATGGGTAGCTTTATCATTTCATAAGAAAAAAAATAGAGAAAATATATTAATTCAGGAAAACTTGGCTTATTAGGCAAATCGGGCCTTGCATAGTTGGCTGAGAAGTGCGTTCTGGCTACTAGGTACGACATATATATATATACGAATATATATATATATATATATATATATATATATATATATATATATATATACGAATATACGAATATTATGAATATATATATATATATATATATAAATATATATATATATATATATATATATATATATACACAGGGATAAGAGCCTCGTTGGACGTAGAATCGCTGTTTACCAACGTACCTGTGGACGAGACAATCGGAATGATAGCCGACAGAGTGTATCGTGATCCAGCCTGTACTCCTCTTGACATGCCAGAAAGTATTCTGAGGAAACTACTCCAAGCTTGTACTAAAGAGGCACCCTTCTTGAGCCCGGATGGGCACATGTACAAGCAAGTAGATGGGGTCGCCATGGGTTCTCCCCTAGGTGTCCTGTTTGCAAACTTCTACATGGGTACCATCGAGCAAAAAGTCTTAGTCGACATGAACTTGAAACCGGCCATATACTGCAGGTATGTTGACGACATTTTTACACAGGTACCTGATGTCAGACATCTGCAGAAGCTGAAGGAGGCATTTGAGCAGAGTTCCGTGCTGCGTTTCACTTACGAGACGGAAAAGGATGGGAAGCTGCCTTTTCTAGATGTAACAGTCATGGAAAAGGGCGGAGGTTTCCACACTGCAGTCTACACTAAGGAAACAAACATAGGAATGTGCCTAAATGCCAACAGCGACTGCCCTGACAGGTACAAGAGGAGTGTTGTTAACGCATACGTCGACCGTGCTCTCAGCCACAGCTCAGAATGGAAGCAAGTCGACGAAGAACTCTGTAGGGTAAGGCAGGTCCTAGTCAATAACGGCTTCTCCAATGGTTTCATCGAAGACATCATAAGAAGGAAAGTGAAAAGCCATGCAACCTCTGAAGAGACAACTAACACAACACCTATACCCCCTATTAGACTATTTTACAGGAACTTCTTTTCCACAGCTCATAAAACGGAGGAAAGGGTCCTGAAAGATATTGTTAATAGAAACGTTATCCCTACAGACAAAAATCAGAGGATACAACTGACGATTTACTATAAAACCAGAAAAACGGCCAGCCTACTCATGAGAAACTCTCCAGACACAAAACAGAACGCTTTAAAAGAGACTAATGTCGTCTATGCCTTCAAATGCCCACTTGGGGACTGTAAGCTCCAAAAAACCCAGTATATAGGCAAGACAACAACATCTCTTTCTAGGCGTTTAACGATGCATAAGCAACAGGGCTCCATTAAGGAACATATAATCTCTTCCCATAACCAAACCATCGCCAGAGAAATCCTAGTAAACAACACAGAAATCATCGATAGATACAGCGATAGCAGGCGGCTTGACGTTTGCGAGGCACTACACATCAAGAAGTCAACACCAGCAATCAACAGCCAATTATTGCACAACTATATTCTACCCACCTCAAGACTCCGCTCCAATATAGAAGCATCAAGAAATATGGACCAATAGGCTTTCTACAAACACTTCTATTCAATACCCATTGTTTCTGTTCTGTCTTGTGTTGATACTTTTAATACCCTATTAATATCCCCTCCTGTTCTGTCTTGTGTTAATGCCACATCACCCTTCCCACCTCACTCAAATGTAGATATAAAATCAGAGATACGTTCTAATCACTTGTGTATTTGTGAAGTCTTTGAAAATGTAATAAGTTTTACGAAACGCGCCCGTGTCGCGTCAGACTAGAAATAAAAATGAATTTTGGAGAAGTGATTTTTGATTTACCTCCAACAGTGAAGAAAGATTGTACGAAAGATTGAGAAAATTCGTGTTAGAATTATTAATCTTACTTTTTCGGTCATATTTAATAATATATGTCTACAGGAAAGACTGCTACCAAAATATACTAATATATATATATATATATATATATATATATATATATATATATATATATATATATATATATATATATATATATATATATATATATATATATATATATATATATATATATGTGACGATAATCTCTTTCAAGAGAGATTGAGCCTGCTCTTCCCTACATAAGTACGTCAATATACAAGATAATATAGAAGATATGTCCACCAAGTATCGCCAAACGTTTTGCCAAGAGAGCAAATCGTATCCAGCACACCGTGACACCTGCTACCACCGCTGTAACCAGCAAACTGCTCATCCTCTGCCTGCCTGTCGCTGATTGGCTGGTGACTTGTCGCCCCTGCCCTCCGCCTCCACCACAAGTCGACGTCTGGGCTGCAGTGCGCCAGTATCGTTAGAATATCTCAGTGCTCCAAGCAGTTGACATCTCTCGCTGGTAGACTAAGCCTTGGCTTTCGTGTACTAAGGGAGGTGGCAGCTCGAAGCCAGTATTCCAGCACCACTTATATTTTATTTTGCTATCACTGTAACTTACTTGTCTTAACGTAACTTTTCATTTGCCAGTGATTATTCATGTTATTTTGTTTGTTGCCTTATCTTGCATATTTTTATGTGATTAACTTTATTCATGTCTTGTTTTTCTAGAGTAATTAAAATTTCATTGTTTATATACTTGTGTTTTGTGTGTCTTCCCATTACCTTACCACAGACGAAAGGACCAACTTTTCTCTTTTTTTTTGATTATGTGACGAGGCCCTGCCCCTAGCTTTTGAAACAGCCGAACACCAACGCTTTACCGTCATAATATATATATATATATATATATATATATATATATATATATATATATATATATATATATATATATATATATATATATATATATATATATATATGTTGTACCTAGTAGCCAGAATGTCGTACTCGGCCTACTATGCAAGGACCGAATTGCCTAATAAGCCAAGTTTTCCTTAATTTATATATTTTTTCAATATTTTTTTCTACGAAATGATAAAGCTATCCATTTCATTATGTATGAGTTCATTTTTATAAATTTGGGTTAAAAATAAAGTAGATATATGACCGAACCTAACCAACCCTACCTAACCTAACCTAACCTATCTTAACCAAACCTAAACTAACACAGTTAGGTCAATAATTTATGTTCTCAATATAATATAATAATAATAATTCAAATAAGCCAATTGGAAACAATTTATTAAAAAAAAAATCTCTCGGCCTATTAGGCAAATCGGGCCTTGCATAGTAGGCCGAGAAGCATGTTCTGGCTACTAAGTACTACATATATATATATATATATATATATATATATATATATATATATATATATATATATATATATATTAGTATATTTTGGTAGCAGTCTTTCCTGTAGACATATATTATTAAATATGACCGAAAAAGTAAGATTAATAATTCTAACACGAATTTTCTCAATCTTTCGTACATTATGCTTCACTGTTGGAGGTAAATCAAAAATCACTTCTCCAAAATTCATTTTTATTTCTAGTCTGACGCGACACGGGCGCGTTTCGTAAAACTTATTACATTTTCAAAGACTTCACAAATACACAACTGATTAGAACTTGCGTTTCCCTGATTTTATATCTACATTTGAGTGAGGTGGGAAGGGTGATGTGGCATTACATTTGAGTGAGGTGGGAAGGATGATGTGGCATTAACACAAGACAGAACACTAGAGGATATTAATAGGGTATTAAAAGTATCAACACAAGACAGAACAGAAACAATGGGTATTGAATAGAAGTGTTTGTAGAAAGCCTATTGGTCCATATTTCTTGATGCTTCTATATTGGAGCGGAGTCTTGAGGTGGGTAGAATATAGTTGTGCAATAATTGGCTGTTGATTGCTGGTGTTGACTTCTTGATGTGTAGTGCCTCGCAAACGTCAAGCCGCCTGCTATCGCTGTATCTATCGATGATTTCTGTGTTGTTTACTAGGATTTCTCTGGCGATGGTTTGGTTATGGGAAGAGATTATATGTTCCTTAATGGAGCCCTGTTGTTTATGCATCGTTAAACGCCTAGAAAGAGATGTTGTTGTCTTGCCTATATACTGGGTTTTTTGGAGCTTACAGTCCCCAAGTGGGCATTTGAAGGCATAGACGACGTTAGTCTCTTTTAAAGCGTTCTGTTTCGTGTCTGGAGAGTTTCTCATGAGTAGGCTGGCCGTTTTTCTGGTTTTATAGTAAATCGTCAGTTGTATCCTCTGATTTTTGTCTGTAGGGATAACGTTTCTATTAACAATATCTTTCAGGACCCTTTCCTCTGTTTTATGAGCTGTGGAAAAGAAGTTCCTGTAAAATAGTCTAATAGGGGGTATAGGTGTTGTGTTAGTTGTCTCTTCGGAGGTTGCATGGCTTTTCACTTTCCTTCTTATGATGTCTTCGATGAAACCATTGGAGAAGCCGTTATTGACTAGAACCTGCCTTACCCTACAGAGTTCTTCGTCGACTTGCTTCCATTCTGAGCTGTGGCTGAGAGCACGGTCGACGTATGCGTTAACAACACTCCTCTTGTACCTGTCAGGGCAGTCGCTGTTGGCATTTAGGCACATTCCTATGTTTGTTTCCTTTGTGTAGACTGCAGTGTGGAAACCTCCGCCCTTTTCCATGACTGTTACATCTAGAAAAGGCAGATTCCCATCCTTTTCCGTCTCGTAAGTGAAACGCAGCACGGAACTCTGCTCAAATGCCTCCTTCAGCTCCTGCAGATGTCTGACATCAGGTACCTGTGTAAAAATGTCGTCAACATACCTGCAGTATATGGCCGGTTTCAAGTTCATGTCGACTAAGACTTTTTGCTCGATGGTACCCATGTAGAAGTTTGCAAACAGGACACCTAGGGGAGAACCCATGGCGACCCCATCTACTTGCTTATACATGTGCCCATCCGGGCTCAAGAAGGGTGCCTCTTTAGTACAAGCTTGGAGTAGTTTCCTCAGAATACTTTCTGGCATGTCAAGAGGAGTACAGGCTGGATCACGATACACTCTGTCGGCTATCATTCCGATTGTCTCATCCACAGGTACGTTGGTGAACAGCGATTCTACGTCCAACGAGGCTCTTATCCCTGTGGCCCGTGCGCCCCGCAGTAAGTCCACAAATTCCTTTGGAGACTTCAGGCTGAAGGCGCAAGGAACATAAGGAGTCAGCAGGCCGTTGAGTCGCTTCGCCAATCTGTACGTGGGTGTGGGTATCTGGCTAATGATTGGCCGAAGTGGGTTTCCAGGCTTGTGCGTCTTGACATTTCCATACGCATATCCAGGTTTATATTCCCCAATGATCTTTGGCAGGTGGAGTCAGGATTTCTTGGCGTTCACAGTTTCGATCAGTTTGTTGACCTTTGCTTTTAATTCGGCTGTAGTGTCCTTCGTTACCCTTTGGAACTTAGTTTGGTCAGAGAGTATGATGTTCATTTTCGCCAGATATTCGTCATATATTCCAGATATATGCAGGAGCTGAAGGAGGCATTTGAGCAGAGTTCCGTGCTGCGTTTCACTTACGAGACGGAAAAGGATGGGAAGCTGCCTTTTCTAGATGTAACAGTCATGGAAAAGGGCGGAGGTTTCCACACTGCAGTCTACACAAAGGAAACAAACATAGGAATGTGCCTAAATGCCAACAGCGACTGCCCTGACAGGTACAAGAGGAGTGTTGTTAACGCATACGTCGACCGTGCTCTCAGCCACAGCTCAGAATGGAAGCAAGTCGACGAAGAACTCTGTAGGGTAAGGCAGGTTCTAGTCAATAACGGCTTCTCCAATGGTTTCATCGAAGACATCATAAGAAGGAAAGTGAAAAGCCATGCAACCTCCGAAGAGACAACTAACACAACACCTATACCCCCTATTAGACTATTTTACAGGAACTTCTTTTCCACAGCTCATAAAACAGAGGAAAGGGTCCTGAAAGATATTGTTAATAGAAACGTTATCCCTACAGACAAAAATCAGAGGATACAACTGACGATTTACTATAAAACCAGAAAAACGGCCAGCCTACTCATGAGAAACTCTCCAGACACGAAACAGAACGCTTTAAAAGAGACTAACGTCGTCAATGCCTTCAAATGCCCACTTGGGGACTGTAAGCTCCAAAAAACCCAGTATATAGGCAAGACAACAACATCTCTTTCTAGGCGTTTAACGATGCATAAACAACAGGGCTCCATTAAGGAACATATAATCTCTTCCCATAACCAAACCATCGCCAGAGAAATCCTAGTAAACAACACAGAAATCATCGATAGATACAGCGATAGCAGGCGGCTTGACGTTTGCGAGGCACTACACATCAAGAAGTCAACACCAGCAATCAACAGCCAATTATTGCACAACTATATTCTACCCACCTCAAGACTCCGCTCCAATATAGAAGCATCAAGAAATATGGACCAATAGGCTTTCTACAAACACTTCTATTCAATACCCATTGTTTCTGTTCTGTCTTGTGTTGATACTTTTAATACCCTATTAATATCCTCTAGTGTTCTGTCTTGTGTTAATGCCACATCATCCTTCCCACCTCACTCAAATGTAATGCCACATCACCCTTCCCACCTCACTCAAATGTAGATATAAAATCAGGGAAACGCAAGTTCTAATCAGTTGTGTATTTGTGAAGTCTTTGAAAATGTAATAAGTTTTACGAAACGCGCCCGTGTCGCGTCAGACTAGAAATAAAAATGAATTTTGGAGAAGTGATTTTTGATTTACCTCCAACAGTGAAGCATAATGTACGAAAGATTGAGAAAATTCGTGTTAGAATTTTAATCTTACTTTTTCGGTCATATTTAATAATATATATATATATATATATATATATATATATATATATATATATATATATATATATATATATATATATATATATATATATATATGACAATGTCAGACCACGGAGGAAAAATGAAACAGGAAATTTCCTTAAGTACTTTCGTATATTAAATACATCTTCAGAAGGTCCTTCTGAAGATGTATTTAATATACGAAAGTACTTAAGGAAATTTCCTGTTTCATTTTTCCTCCGTGGTCTGACATTGTCACATTCTTAATCACGTGTTTATTTTCGTGATATACACACACACACACATATATATATATATATATATATATATATATATATATATATATATATATATATATATATATATATATATATATATATATATATATATATATATATATATATATATATATATATATATATATATATATATATATATATATATATATATGTCGTACCTAGTAGCCAGAACGCAATTCTCTGCCTACTATGTGTCGGGGTTCATCGGTGAGCGACAGTATAAGTACTTAATCCTGGCAAGGTCGCCAATGTAAGGGTTCCTCGGCGAGCAACAGTATACTCAAGGTCACTCACCGTATCCCTGCGGGTCTTCACTCTATCCTCGCAGCGGCACTGTACGCCAGGAGTCAATCCCAACCCAATCCCAGTCAATCCCAACTGGCCTCTGATCGAGAAGGAGTGGGAACACAACTTGTTCACTTAACTGTTGTATGCCCGCCCCAACATAGGGCTCTACTACTAACCACAAGGTCGCCAACTGGTGTTTTCGGTGTCCAGTAACACGTCAGTGGTTTTGTTGAATTGTGGTAACAGTGGCAAGAACACACTCAATATGTCTGATATCAGGCAGGTATTTACTTCTATCGCTCTCTGCTTTCAGGTATTATATAGCCACAAGAAATATGGAGGGGATGATATAAACACCAATGTACTTTGTATTTCACTTAAAACTCATTCAAAGACATCACAAGATTATATCAATAAGCAAACAACAGTTTCAGGCGGGAGCCGCTCGTTCCCACATATAATATGAACTCGCCAAGCTGGCAATGCTCCCCCTCACGTCAATGTCAAAATCAGCCGGACGACTACCCCCACGCGAATGTCACTTTATCTGTTTGCTTGTGGCATGACGCGCCAGTTTCTTTAAGTTCTCAAAGACCACTAGAAGTTCGAACACACAATATTCGCGACAATAGCATGTAAACACTTCGCTACACTGATCCTGAGCTCAATTAAACATTTCTATATAACTGGACACAATACCTCACTATCATGGTATATCACACTGCCCTTCATTTAATGATCACGTATGCAAGCATATATCACTGGAGTTCACAGTAATTCCTTCCGTGGGCGATAACACAATTAATCACTGCACACATGAATGATTATTCAATACACAAGCATAGACATATATATATATATGTGGATGAGTCATAGACATCAATAATGGTGATAACATAGTTACTGGGCACATAGCCTAACTCCAAATACTGGCCTATTTATATATATATATATTCTCTCACTAAATGATCATCTTAAAGTCTCATGATAGACATTATCAACACAGTAAATTCATCAATTACTCCGGGTGCCTGCATACACCAATAATAATCATAAATATCGTGAGTACTCTTTATAGTCCCACTGCACACTTGTGCCTTACTGTGACATAGGTGAGCCTTGCTCACGACATACAAAATACTCAGGCTAAATAATATAGCTGACTAAAGGGGAATTGGGAGGGAAACTAGAATCACCTACTTCCACCTATCCTCCAGTGAGAGTTGAGTTGTAGCTCCTGGTCCTGGCTCCTGCCTCGTGTAGGGAACGCCCCCACACACACACTGTCGTGTCCTCCAGGAACTCAATCAACGTCCCACCGTAAGCGCGTCGTCTCCGTGCCTTTTCACTGCAGGTCCGTGCTCCTCCTCGACTTCTTGTAGGGTTGGAGTCGGTCTCCCGGCCGTCGACTTCTCCTCCCGGCTACGACTGCCTGCCTACGTCTCGGCTGCAGTCGTTCGGATTCCCGAATAGTTTTCTTCTTCCACTGCTTCCCGGTGGCTCTGTAACACGGGTTTGGGTTCCTCACTCTTTACTTCTCTACCTTCTACTCCCTCTACCCGTATTCTTACTTTTTATTCTCTACCAAGGGACTCCAAAACTTTTACCAAAGCCAACTCCACGCCACGTGGTCCTAAGACGATTGACCGACTTAGGATTCTACACCCAGTATGACGTGACCTAGGCTCTGAGCAAACCCTAGAGTCGCCTCTGCTGCCACCACCAGACCAGTAACACAGAGCAATGATCGAGGTCTGGATCGATCACGCTAATTAATCAACCTTGGGGCTTGATCCCCACTATAAACGATGACCTTGAGTGTGGAATAAATTACACGGTAATGATAATTCCGATTCGATGTTAGAATCGGCGCCCAATACAACTCTGCCTCGTGTGGACCACGTGACCAGGACAAGTATACACATCAAACACATGGAAACAATAAAAATGCAAATTATTAACTTAATTTATTAAAAGAAAACTAAAACAAAAATCTAAATATGTTCACTCCCTGTCACTTTAACACTCCCTACTTGACCTGACTGGCAAATGAGACTATTTCTATACATAACCATAGCAACTATACCTCTATGTTTTCCAGCTAAGATGTTGGGCTGGTCTCGGGGAGAGGTAAGATGTTTGACCTCTCCCAGCTGCTTCCGTGACCACACTGATCTCTTCCTTGTCTGGTCTACCCCAGACAGAGTATTGTATCCTTCCGCCTAGTCAAAGTTCTACCCAGTTACTAGCAAGGTTTAAGTTATAACAATTAACCTCTGATGTACTTAATTGATCCAGACTGGTTGAATTATTTTACTGAATTAAATTACAAACATCTAACGGCAGAGCTGTTCCCGATCCCCAAAATGGTTAATTGAACTTTGAGAAATACTAGACATGTCAACCCTGCTGACCTATGACCGCCAGTCACTCCGCCTTAAAAGTTAGATCTGATTCGTGACGTCACTGATGGTGACTTAAACTCAATAATTAGAATACTCTTGATATTGTATCCAGTACTATTATACAATACAATTTTAATGCAAAATGAATAAAGGCTAATTTCTCTAAATTACTGAATACTATAGGATGATTCATTATACGCAGCTATGAACAAAGCGTCGGTTATTTCCACCGCGAATCCCCCTGGGGGTCAGGTCACCATGCGGCTCAGCTTCCCATTCTCTTTTGTCGATAAACCACTCTGGATAATTCTTACAACAGCCTAGTTTGTTACAGCTCGGTCCAGCCAGTACGCCGTCACAAACGGGTGAACTGCCTCAGACGTCGCATACGTCACTGCACAGACTTCACTTCTTCTTGCACAGTACCTGTCCTGGAGCACTTGTTGCTCAATATCCCGTCGATTCCCTCTCTGGTTCAACACATGAACGAAGGAAGACCTCACAGAGTACTGGCAGACTTCGGGTGACGCGTAAAATCCACGGGAACGGGAAACAATTGTCAAACTGACAGGACCAATCTTCGCATGTCCAACCACCTTGACGTATCATGTCAGACTGATTCCCTCCGGAGGATTGGCCCATCCACTACGTCATCACTGTGGAGCTATCAGCCGTCACATACGTCGCTGCCTAGACTCCACTCTTGCACAACACCTGTTCCTGGAGCACTTGTTGCTCAATATTCTGTCAATTCCTTCTCTGGTCCAACACATGAACGAAGGAAGACCCCACAGGTGATGGCAGACCACGGGTGATGCGTAAGTCCTCCGGAGACGGGGTAATCTGTCCGACTGACCGGACCCCCCAGCGCACGTCCGACCTCCTTGACGTGCTGTCTTAGACTGATGGCGTCAGCGCGGCGCGCTGACCGGGCCCCCCTTCCTTCGTGACGTCATATTCGCCATGGGAGGTTTTCATTGGCTCTATGTGCCACGTCGCTGTCAGCGACCAATCTGGTGTCACTGACTTCACACAGTTTTGGCGGGAAAACAGAAGAGCCAGGGCCATATTGGCTTCCTAAAGGGCCTAAACCACAGCCCAAAATACTCTTCTTTTATAAATTCCTCGGCACTCCGAGAACACTACATTCCCCCACATATATCAAATTGATGCCTGCGACGTAGAGAACGCTCGGGTAAAGTGGACATGACTCTTACTGCAGGCGTGGGAGAAATATAAGGGGGGGAACACCGTCACATATGCAAGGCCCGATTTGCCTAATAAGCCAAGTTTTACTGAATTAATATATTTTTTCTATTTTTTTTCTTATGAAATGATAAAGCTACCCATTTCATTATGTATGAGGTAAATTATTTTTTATTGGAGTTAAAATTACGTAGATATATGACCGAACCTAACCAATCCTACCTAACCTAACCTAACCTATCTTAATAGGTTAGGTTAGGTTAGGTAGCAGAAAAAGTTAGGTTAGGTTAGGTTAGGTAGGTTAGGTAGTCGAAAAACAATTATTTCATGAAAACCTGGCTTATTAGGCAAATCGGGCCCTGCATAGTAGGCTGAGAAGTGCGTTCTGGCTACTAGGTACGACATATATATATATAAATAAATATATATATATATATATATATACATATATATATAGATTTATATATATATATTCTTATAGTGCTGTGAGTTGTTGGTGTTGTCGTCATGTTGTTGATCCTTCTTTCTGGACAACCCAACCTACAACTCGGTAGAGTGCTTATACTTCACTAGGAGATCACACTAGGCGCTTCTGGCTCTTTGAGAGGTGCTCAACGTCACACGTTCGGGGGATGCGGCTCCAACACTCAGCCTCATTGTCACGTGCACACACCCACTCGAGCCGCTGTAACTCCCCACTCTCTCCTTACGTGATATGATCTCCTCAATCCCCTTTGACTTACTAGTTTTCCGTCCTACCTTGTCCACAGCGGTGGTTCTTGGTTCTTTCTCTCGCTCTCTTTCTTTCTTTACTATTTCCTGGGAAGCCTCACTAGGACAAGGGCAAACACCAGCAAATTTGAATACATTTACTGGACAAAGCACATACACAATACATACACATATATAATAATAATGAATCCTACACTCTATACTATTTCAGTCAAGTTGCACTCCAACGCCATCAGAACTCTCTCGTCAGCTTATCAAGTGGTGTTCTATCTCCTGATTCACCACCTAATATTACCCACCTCCTCACGTAGGTCAAGTCTTATAATACAATGTTGCACTATTAGCAAGAAAATATATATCTATAAACATGTACAAGGAAAATTAACGTATGAATGCAATAACATATATATCAGTATAAATGTTCCTTGATACACAATAATGATCAATCGATCACCCTATCAGTCCTAGAACACATACATCTGTAGGTAATCCAGCCTACGACTGTAACTCTATGCTTCAGTATAAACACTCCTTGGTACAAAAATGGCAAACAATCACTCACCTCTCACTGCGTCTTGCACGCTAAGGACAAACACTCTATCACCTCCCTACAAGTAATCATTTAGAACTCCCCTTCCACATCTGGAAGTTCACTACCCTGATATCCTCAGGTTCTTCCGGGCTTAACTACCAGGATCCTCTGCAGCTCTTCTTGGCTGCTACACCATGAAGTCTTCCTTGAGCAACTATGGTGCTTCACCACCTCTACAGAAGCACGTGATACTCCTTTCACTGCTTTGTCTCCAACCCGTTCTCACACAAGGCAGCACATATATAGCACAGACAGCGGCAGTCTCCGTGGTGTAGTGGTAAGACACTCGCCTGGCGTTCCGCGAGCGCTATGTCATGGGTTCGTATCCTGGCCGGGGAGGATTTACTGGGCGCAATTCCTTAACTGTAGCCTCTGTTTAACGTAAACAGAGGCTACAACAGAGGCCAACAGTAAAATGTGTACTTGGATGAAAAAACGATTCTTCGCGGCAGGGGATCGTATTCCAGGGACCATAGGATTAAGGACTTGCCCGAAACGCTACGCGTACTAGTGGCTGTACAAGAATGTAACAACTCTTGTATATATCTAAAAAAAAAAAAAATTATGACAATGCTTAAAGTCAATATGTTGAATGTGATTTAGTACATATGTGATATATTTCCAGTTACCTTTTCTACCAAGGCCCAAACTCTTCCTCACGTACCAATTTACGTCTCACAGTACCCGTCCATCAACGTAGATAGCAGAATAGTCGTGATTGGTTCAATTATAAGGAAAATTGTAGTTTTCAGGTCCCACATGGATTGTGAAATTTACATATTATTGTCCATGCTGTTAGAATATTACAGATCAGCTACATCCTATTGAAGGCTCGTAGTTTTGTTTTGAGAAATATTAGTTGTTCTTAGTAAATTATAATAAGCACTATAAATTATTACATAGAATAACAGTGCTTCACCAATCAATATTATATACCATAGTTTGCGTTTTAAAAATCTTTAAAGAATGTTTTGTAGGAACGCTAACAGAAAACGATGTTATGTTGGAATGTTTATGGGGTAAACTACTACAAACTTGAGGATCACTTCCAGCCACAGGAAGGGTATGGGGTCCAAAACCATCCACTGGATGTGTATGGCGTCCACTACCACCGACATAATGGGTATGGGGCTCACAACCACCCACAGGATGGGTATGGGGTCCAATACCACCCACAGGATGAGTATAACGTCCATTATCACCCACAGGATGGGTATGGGGCTCCAACCACCCACAGAATAAGTATGGGGTCCAATAACACCCACTGGATGTGTATGACGTCCATTGCCGCCCACAGGATGAGTATAGGGTCTAATATCGCCCACAAGGTCGGTAAAGGGTCCACTACTGCCTACAGGGTCGGTATGGGGTCCACTGCCACCCAAAGGGTCGGTATAGAGTCCACTGCCACCCACAGGGTCGGTATGGGGTCCACTACCGCCCACAGGGTCGGTAGGGGTCCACTGCCGCCCACAGGGTCGGTAGGGGTCCACTGCCGCCCACAGGGTCGGTAGGGGTCCACTGCCGCCCACAGGGTCGGCAGGGGGGGTCCACTACCGCCCACAGGGTTGCTATGAAGTCAACTACCGCCCATAGTGTTTGTATAGTGTCCACTACCGCCCATAGTGTTATTATGGGGTTCACTACCCCTCTTAGTGTCGGTATGGGGGTCCATTACTACCCACAGGGTGTGTCTGGGGTCTATTTTTTTCTGTATAGCAGAGGTGGCAATACTGCTTTTCCAATCTCATTTGTTGTTCAATGTAAAATATTTGTTGCTCGACTTGCAACAATTTATATATATATATATATATATATATATATATATATATATATATATATATATATATATATATATATATATATATATATAAATATATATACATAAATATATATATACATATATATATATATATATATATATATATATA
>NW_025554272.1:0-123926 GCF_020424385.1 Procambarus clarkii | reverse complement strand
TTGCCACCAAACAATTTAAACCAGACCACAAACCCAAACCCAGAAAAACCCAAGAGTGCACCAGACCACAAGAGTGCCCAACCAAACCCAAAGAGGCCCAGACCACACAGATGAAAAAAAAAAACCAGCCAACGGTGAAACCAACAAACAAATCCAAAAAACCCGACAAAACAAAAACCAACAAAAAAAAACAACCACTAAGGTCCCAAAACAAAATTAAAAAAAAAATAAGAAAAACCTACCCAAACAATGACCAAATACGGGACCAAACCCTCAATGAAAGACCCTCAAAACCCCAACCCAAACAGCCCGGTTTAAAATCAAACCAAATCAAAACAAAATTCCCGCCCTAAGTCACCAAAAAGTGCACCGACCCCTTCAAAACACCAAAAATAAACAAACCAAAAACAAAAAGATACAAAACCCCCAAACAAGAGTACCGACCCCTGAAACCAAAAGGGACCCCAAACCCACCGACCCCCCCAATGAAAAAAAAAGGGCCCAACCCAACAAAAAAAAGGGAGGACCAAAAAGGTCCAAACAAACAGAAGTACCGGCCACAACAGGTGACCAGACCCACAGAGGACCAACCCCAAAGAGGCACCAACCCCAAAGGTGACCGACCCAAAAATCCAAAAAAAAGGGCACCAAAATACAAGCCCAAAAAAGGGGCCAGACCCTCAGAGGACCGACCCCACAGAGGCACCAAAAAGGGCCCAACAATACCCAAAAGGGAAACCCCGAACCCCTAAAGAGGACCAACCCACAAGGCACAAAACCCAAGATGCACCAGACCCTCAGAGGAACCAGAACACAGAGGACAGACCACGAGTGCAAACCCCAACAAAAAAAAGGGACCCCTAAGAGTGCCCCAGAACCCAAGACACCAAAACAAAGGCCAAAAAAAGGGCACCAACAAAGGGGACCAACACAGAGAGCCCGACCACTACAGAGGCCACCCCAAGGCCAAAACCACTAAAAAGACCAAACAAAATGGACCAACCAAGAGTGCACCAGCCACTACAGAGGCCCAACCACACAAAGGCACCAAATACAGAGGCACCAACAACAAGGGACCAGAAATACAGAGGACCAACCAACAGAGTGCCCAAAAAACAAATCCCCACCAAAAAAGGGGAAAAACCCAGACCCCAAAACAAAAAAAGGGCCAGACCACAAGGTGACCAGACCACTCAGAGGACCAACAACACAGGCCCAGACCACACAGAGTGCCCAACCTAAGAGGATAAACCCTAAGAGTCCCAGACCCTAAATGGGCCCCCAAACTACAAACCAAAACAGATGCACCAGACCCACAGAGGCACCACCACAAGAGGACCAACCCTACAATTCCAAACCACTACAATGCCCAGACCACAAAGAGTGCACCGACCACTACAAGTGCACAGACCACTACAAAGGAAGACCATAAGAGGCCCGACCCAAGAGGCAAACCACACAGAGGACCAGCCCACGCCAAACCATCCCAAAACACAAAGGAACCAGACCCTAAAATCACCAAACCCAAACAAAAAAACCCCCAACCACAGGGCCCCCAAAAAAACCCCAAACACGGGGCACCAGCCCCACCAAAATAAAAGACCCCTACAAATAAGACCCCAAAAAAGGCACCAAATCAAACAACAACAGGGTGTACCAGACCACTACAGAGTGCAGCAGACAATAACAGGGTGTACCAGACCACTACAGAGAGCACCGGACCACAACAGAGTGCACCAGACCACTACAAAGTGCACCAAACCACAACAGATTGCACCACACCCTTACAGAGTGCACCAGACCACTACAGAGTACACCAAACCAATACAGAGTGCACCAGACCACTACGGATTGCACCAAACCACTACAGAGTGCACCAGACAGTAACAGAGTGTACCAGACCAATACACAGAGTACCGGACCACAACAGAGTGCACCAGACCACTTCAGAGTACACCACACCACTACAGAGTGCCCCAGACCACTACAGAGTGCACTAGACCACTACAGAGCGCACCAGACCACTACAGAGAGCACCAGACCACTACAGAGAGCACCAGACCACTACAGAGTGCACCAGACCACTACACTACAGACCACAGAGTGCAGTGCACAGACCACTACAGAGTGCACCAGACCACTACAGAGTGCACCAGACCACTACAGAGTGCACCAGACCACTACAGAGTGCACCAGACACCAGACCACTACAGAGTGCATCAGACTACTACAGAGTGCACCAGACCACTACAGAGTGCACCAGACCACTACAGAGTGCACCAGACCACTACAGAGTGCACCAGACCACTACAGAGTGCACCAGACCACTACAGAGTGCACCAGACCACTACAGAGTGCACCAGACCACTACAGAGTGCACTAGACCACTGCAGAGTGCACCAGCAGACAACTACAGGCACCACCAGACCACTACAGAGTGCACCAGACCACTACAGAGTGCAGAGTGCACCAGCACACCAGAGTGCACCAGACCACTACTAGAGAGTGCACCAGACCACTACAGAGTGCACCAGACCACTACAGAGTGCACCAGACCACTACAGAGTGCACCAGACCACTACAGAGTGCACCAGACCACTACAGAGTGCACCAGACCACTACAGAGTGCACCAGACCACTACAGAGTGCACCAGACCACTACAGAGAGCACCAGACCACTACAGAGACAGAGTGCACAGACACCAGACAACAGAGTGCAGAGTGCACCAGACCACTGCTGAGTGCACCAGACCACTACAGAGTGCACCAGACCACTACAGAATGCACCAGACCACTACAGAGTGCACCAGACCACTACAGAGTGCACCAGACCACTACAGAGTGCACCAGACCACTGCATAGTGCACCAGACCACTACAGAGTGCACCAGACCACTACAGACTGCACCAGACCACTACAAAGAGCACCAGACCACTACAGACTGCACCAGACCACTACAGATTGCAGCAGTCCACTACAGACCACTACAGAGTGCACCAGACCACTACAGAGTGCACCAGACCACTACAGAGTGCACCAGACCACTACAGAGTGCACCAGACCACTACAGAGTGCACCAGACCACTACAGAGTGCACCAGACCACTACAGAGTGCACCAGACCACTACAGAGTGCACCAGACCACTACAGAGTGCACCAAACCACTACAGAGTGCACCAGACCACTACAGAGTGCACCAGACCACTACAGAGTGCACCAGACCACTACAGAGTGCACCAGACCACTACAGAGTGCACCAGACCACTACAGAGTGCACCAGACCACTACAGAGTGCACCAGACCACTACAGAGTGCACCAGACCACTACAGAGTGCACCAGACCACTACAGAGTGCACCAGACTACTACAGAGTGCACCAGACCACTACAGAGTGCACCAGACCACTACAGAGTGCACCAGACCACTACAGAGTGCACACGACCACTACAGAGTGCACTAGACCACTGCAGAGTGCACCAGACCACTACAGAGAGCACCAGACCACTGCAGAGTGCACCAGACCACTACAGAGTGCACCATCCCACTACAGAGTGCACCAGACCACTACAGAGTGCACCAGACCACTACAGAGTGCACCAGACCACTACAGAGTGCACCAGACCACTACAGAGTGCACCAGACCACTACAGAGTGCACCAGACCACTACAGAGTGCACCAGACCACTACAGAGTGCACCACTACAGAGTGCACCAGACCACTACAGAGTGCACCAGACCACTACAGAGTGCACCAGACCACTACAGAGTGCACCAGACCACTACAGAGTGCACCAGACCACTACAGAGTGCACCAGACCACTACAGAGAGCACCAGACCACTACAGAGTGAGTGTACCAGGCCACTACAGAGTGCACCAGACCACTACAGAGTGCACCAGACCACTACAGAGTGCACCAGACCACTACAGAGTGCACCAGACCACTACAGAGAGCACCAGACCACTACAGAGTGCACCAGACCACTACAGAGTGCACCAGACCACTACAGAGTGCACCAGACCACTACAGAGTGCACCAGACCACTACAGAGTGCACCAGACCACTACAGAGTGCACCAGACCACTACAGAGTGCACCAGACCACTACAGAGTGCACCAGACCACTACAGAGTGCACCAGACCACTACAGAGTGCACCAGACCACTACAGAGTGCACCAGACCACTACAGAGTGCACCAGACCACTACAGAGTGCACCAGACCACTACAGAGTGCACCAGACCACTACAGAGTGCACCAGACCACAACAGAGTGCACCAGAACACTACAGAGTGCACTAGACCTCTATAGACTGCACCAGACTACTACAGAGTGCATCAGACCACTAAAAGTACACCAGACCACTACTGACTGCACCAGACCACTACAGACTGCACCAGACCACTACAGAGTGCACCAGTCCACTACAAAGTGCACCAGACCACAACAGAGTGTACCAGACCACAACAGAGTGTACCGGACCACAACAGAGTGCACCAGACCACTACAGAGTGCACTAGACCTCTATAGAGTGCACCAGACTACTACAGAGTGCACCAGACCACTACAGAGTGCACCAGACCACTACAGAGTGCACCAGACCACTACAGAGTGCACCAGACCACTACAGAGTGCACCAGACCACTACAGAGTGCACCAGACCACTACAGAGAGCACCAGACCACTACAGAGTGCACCAGACCACTACAGAGTGCACCAGACCACTACAGAGTGCACCAGACCACTACAGAGTGCACCAGACCACTACAGAGTGCACCAGACAACTACAGAGTGCACCAGACAGAGTGCACAGAGTGCACTACAGAGTGCACCAGACCACTACAGAGTGCACCAGACCACTACAGAGTGCACCAGACCACTACAGAGTGCACCAGACCACTACAGAGTGCACCAGACCACTACAGAGTGCACCAGACCACTACAGAGTGCACCAGACCACTACAGAGTGCACCAGACCACTACAGAGTGCACCAGACCACTACAGAGTGCACCAGACCACTACAGAGTGCACCAGACCACTACAGAGTGCACCAGACCACTACAGAGTGCACCAGACCACTACAGAGTGCACCAGACCACTACAGAGTGCACCAGACCACTACAGAGTGCACCAGACCACTACAGAGTGCACCAGACCACTACAGAGAGCACCAGACCACTACAGAGTGCACCAGACCACTACAGAGTGCACCAGACCACTACAGAGAGCACCAGACCACTACAGAGAGCACCAGACCATTACAGAGTGCACCAGACCACTACAGAGTGCACGAGACCACTACAGAGTGCACCAGACCACTACAGAGACCACTACAGAGTGCACCAGACCACTACAGAGTGCACCAGAGTGCACTAGACTACAGAGTGCACCAGACCACTACAGAGTGCACCAGACCACTACAGAGTGCACCAGACCACTACACACCAGACCACTACAGAGTGCACCAGACCACTACAGAGTGCACCACCACTACAGAGTGCACCAGACCACTACAGAGTGCACCAGACCACTACAGAGTGCACCAGCACCAGACCCACTACAGAGTGCACCAGACCACTACAGACTACAGAGTGCACCAGACCACTACAGAGAGCACCAGACATCTACAGAGTGCACCAGACCACTACAGAGTGCACCAGACCACTACAGAGTGCACCAGACCACTACAGAGTGCACCAGACCACTACAGAATGCACCAGACCACTACAGAGTGCACCAGACCACTACAGAGTGCACCAGACCACTACAGAGTGCACCAGACCACTACATAGTGCACCAGACCACTACAGAGTGCATCAGACCACCAGAGTGCACCACAAAGTACAGACCCTTATAGAGTGCACCAGACCACTACAGAGTGCACCAGACCACTACAGAGTGCACCAGAGTGCCCAGAGTGCACCAGACCACTACAGAGAGCACTACAGAGTGCACCAGACCACTACAGAGTGCACCAGACCACTACAGAGTGCACCAGACCACTACAGAGTGCACCAGACCACTACAGAGTGCACCAGACCACTACAGAGTGCACCAGACCAGACCACAACAGAGTGTCCCAGACCAGAGTGCACCAGACAACCAGACCACTACAGAGAGCACCGGACCAGAGTGCACTACCAGAGTGCACCAGACTACACAGAGTGCACCAGCACTACAGAGTGCACCAGACCACTACACACCACAGAGTGCACCAGACCACTACAGAGAGCACCAGACCACTGCAGAGTGCACCAGACCACTACAGAGTGCACCAGACCACTACAGAGTGCACCAGACCACTACAGAGTGCACCAGACCACTACAGAGTGCACCAGACCACTACAGAGTGCACCAGACCACTACAGAGTGCACCGGACCACAACAGAGTGCGCCAGACCACTACAGAGTGCACCAGACCACTACAGAGTGCACCAGACCACTACAGAGTGCACCAGACCACTACAGAGACCAGACCACTGCACCAGACTACTACAGACCCAGACCACTACAGAGCACTAGCACCAGACCACTACAGAGTGCACCAGACCACTACAGAGTGCACCAGACCACTACAGAGTGCACCAGACCACTACAGACTGCACCAGACCTCTACAGAGTGCACCAGACCACTACTGACACCAGAGAGTGCACCAGACCACTACAGAGAGCACCAGACCATTACAGAGTGCACCAGACGCAGAGTGCACCAACCATAGAGTGCACCAGACCACTACAGAGTGCACCAGACTACAACAGAGTGTAACAGAACAATGTACAATGCACAAGACCACTACAGAGTGTACCAGACCACTACAGAGGGCACCAGACCACTACAGAGTGCACCAGACGACAACAGGATGTACCAGACCACTACAGAGAGCACCAGACCACTACAGAGTGCACCAGACCACTACAGAGTGCACCAGACCACTACAGACTGCACCAGACCACTACAGAGTGCACCAGACCACTACAGAGAGCACCAGACCACTACAGAGTGCACCAGACCACTACAGAGTGCACCAGACCACTACAGAGAGCACCAGACCACTACAGAGTGCACCAGACCACTACAGAGTGCACCAGACCACTACAGACTGCACCAGACCACTACAGAGTGCACCAGATCACTGCAGAGTACACCAGACCACTACAGAGTGCACCAGACCACAACAGAGTGCACCAGACCACTATAGAGTGCACCAGACCACTACAGAGTGCACCAGACCACTACAGAGTGCACCAGACCACTACAGAGTGCACCAGACCACTACAGAGTGCACCAGACCACTACAGAGTGTACCAGACCACTACAGAGTGCACCAGACCACTACAGAGAGTACCGGACCACAACAGAGTGCACCAGACCACTACAGAGTGCACCAGACCACTACAGACTGCACCAGACCACTACAGAGTGCACCAGACCACTACAGAGTGCACCAGACCACAACAGAGTGCACCAGACTATGACAGAGTGCACCAGACAACAATAGGGTGCACCAGATCAATACAGAGAGTACCGGACCACAACAGAGTGCACCAGACCGCAACAGAGTGCACCAGACCACTACAGAGTGCACCAGACCACTATAGAGTGCACCAGACCCCTAAAGAGTGCACCAGACCCCAACAAAGTGCACAAAAATATATCAGAGTGCACCAGACCACAGCAGTACCAGACCACTGCAGAGTGCACCAGACAACTGCAGAGTGCACCAGACAGAGTGCACCAGACACCTACAGAGTGAATCAGGCCCCTGTAGAGTACACCACTACAGAGTGCACCAGACCACTACAGAGTGCACCAGACACCACTACAGAGTGCACCAGACCACTACAGAGAGCAACAGACCGCTACAGAGTGCATCACACCGGACCACTACAGAGTGCACCAGACCACTACAGAGTGCACCAGACCACTACAGAGTGCACCAGACCACTAGAGTGCACCAGACCACTACAGAGTGCACACAGACCACTACAGAGTGCACCAGACCACTACAGAGTGCACCAGACCACTACAGAGTGCACCAGACCACTACAGAGTGCACCAGACCACTACAGAGTGCACCAGACCACTACAGAGTGCACCAGACCACTACAGAGTGCACCAGATCACTACAGAGTGCACCAGACCACTACAGAGTGCACCAGACCACTACAGAGTGCACCAGACCACTACAGAGTGCACCAGACCACTACAGAGTGCACCAGACCACTACAGAGTGCACCAGACCACTACAGAGTGCACCAGACCACTACAGAGTGCACCAGACCACTACAGAGTGCACCAGACCACTACAGAGTGCACCAGACCACTACAGAGTGCACCAGAAAACTACAGAGTGCACCAGACCACTACAGAGTGCACCAGACCACTACAGAGTGCACCAGACCACTACAGAGTGCACCAGACCACTACAGAGTGCACCAGACCACTACAGAGTGCACCAGACCTCTGCAGAGTGCACCAGACAACTGCAGAGTGCACCAGACCCCTATAGAGTGCACCAGACTACTACAGAGTTCATCAGACCACTAAAAGTGCACCAGACCACTCGGAATGCATCAGACAACTACAGAGTGCACCAGACCACTATAGAGAGCACCAGACCACTACAGAGTGCACCACACCACTACAGAGTGCACCAGTCCCCTATAGAGTGCACCGTACCACTACATCGAGAGCACCAGACACCACTACAGAGTACACAAGACCACTACGGACTGCACCAAACCACTACAGAGTGCACCAGACACCACTACAGAGTGCACCAGACCACTACAGAGTGCACCAGACCACAACAGAGTGTACCAGACCACAACAGAGTGTACCGGACCACAGAACCAGACCACAACAGAGTGCACCAGACCACTACAGAGTGCACTAGACTTCTATAGAGTGCACCAGACTACTATAGAGTGCACCAGACCACTAGAGAGTGCACCAGACCACTACAGAGTGCACCAGACCAATACAGAGTGCACGAGACCAATACAGAGAGAACCAGACCTCTCTAGAGTGCACCAGCAAACCTCTACAGACAGCACCAGACTACTGCAGAGTGCACCAGACCACTACAGACAGCACCAGACCACTACAGAGACCACTACACCAGACGACTGCAGAGTGCACGAGACCACTACAGAATGCACCAGACCACTACAGAGTGCACCAGACCTCTACAGAAAGCACCAGACATCTACAGAGTGTACCAGACCACTACAGAGTGTACCAGGCCACGACAGAGTGAGTGCATACACCAGACCACTACAGACTACTGCAGAGTGCACCAGACCACTACAGACTGCACCAGACCACTACAGAGTGCACCAGACCACTACAGAGTGCACCAGACCACTACAGAGTGCACCAGACCACTACAGAGTGCACCAGACCACTACAGAGTGCACCAGACCACTACAGAGTGCACCAGACCACTACAGAGTGCACCAGACTACTACAGAGTGCACCAGACCACTACAGAGTGCACCAGACCACTACAGAGTGCACCAGACCACTACAGAGTGCACCAGACCACTACAGAGTGCACCAGACCACTACAGAGTGCACCAGACCACTACAGAGTCCATCACACAGAGTGCACCAGACCACTACAGAGTGCACCAGACCACTACAGAGTGCACAGAGTGCCAGACCACTACAGAGTGCACCAGACCACTACAGAGTGCACCAGACCACTACAGAGTGCACCAGACCACTACAGAGTGCACCAGACCACTACAGAGTGCACCAGACCACTACAGACTGCACTAGACCACTACAGAGTGCACCAGATCACTACAGAGTGCACCAGACCACTACAGAGTGCACCAGACCACTACAGAGTGCACCAGACCACTACAGAGTGCACCAGACCACTACAGAGTGCACCAGACCACTACACCAGACCACTACAGTGCACCAGACCACTACAGAGTGCACCAGACCACTACAGAGAGCACCAGACCACTACAGAGAGCACCAGACCACTACAGAGTGCACCAGACCACTACAGAGTGCACCAGACACTACAGAGTGCACCAGACCACTACAGAGTGCACCAGACCACTACAGAGAGCACCAGACCACTACAGAGTGCACCAGACCACTACAGAGTGCACCAGACCACTACAGAGTGCACCAGACCACTACAGAGTGCACCAGACCACTACAGAGTGCACCAGACCACTACAGAGTGCACCACTACAGAGTGCACCAGACCACTACAGAGTGCACCAGACCACTACAGAGTGCACCAGACCACTACAGAGTGCACCAGACCACTACAGAGTGCACCAGACCACTACAGAGTGCACCAGACCACTACAGAGTGCACCAGACCACTACAGAGTGCACCAGACCACTACAGAGAGCACCAGACCACAACAGAGAGCACCAGACCACTACAGAGTGCACCAGACTACTACAGAGTGCACCAGACCATTACAGAGTGCACCAGACCACTACAGAGAGCACCAGACCACTACAGAGAGCACCAGACCACTACAGAGAGCACCAGACCACTACAGAGAGCAACCAGACGCCTACAGAGAGCGCCAGACCACTACAGAGTGCATCACACCACTACAGAGTGCACCAGACCACTAAACAGTGCACCAGACCACAACAGAGTGGACCAGACTACTACAGAGTGCACCAGACCACTACAGATTGCACCTAACAACTACGGAGAGCACCAGACCACTACAGAGTGCACCTAACAACTACAGAGAGCACTAGACCACTACAGAGTGCACCAGACCACTACAGAGTGCACCACACCTCTACAGAGTGCACCAGACCACTACAGATTGCACCAGACCACTACAGAGTGCACCAGACTACTACTGCACCAGACCACTACACTTCACCAGACCACTACAGAGTGCACTAGACCACTACAGAGTGCACCAGACCACTACAGAGTGCACCAGACCACTACAGAGTGCACTAGACCACTACAGAGTGCACCAGACCACTACAGAGTGCACCAGACCACTACAGAGTGCACCAGACCACTACAGAGTGCACTAGACCACTACAGACTGCACCAGACCACTACAGACTGCACTGGACCACAACAGAGTGCACCAGACACCTACAGAGTACACGAAACCACAATAGAGTGTACCTACCACTACAGACTCCACAAGACCACTACAGACTGCCCAAGACCACAATAGAGTGCACCAAGACAACTACAGACTGCACTAGACCACTACAGATTGCACCAGACCATTATAGACTGCACTAGACCACAATAGAGTGAACCAGACCAAAATAGAGAGCACCAGATAACTACAGACTGCACCAGACCAAAATAGAGTGCACCAGACCATAACGTAGTGCACCAGACTACAACAAAGTGTAACAGACCACTACACAATGCACAAGACCACAACAGAGTGCACCAGACCACTACAGAGTGCACCAGACAACAACAGAGTGTACCAGACCGCTAATGAGAGTACCGGACCACAACAGAGTGCACCAGACCACTACAGAGTGCACCAATTCACTATAGACTGCACCCGACCCCTACAGAGTGCACCAGACCACTACAGAGTGTACCAGACCACTACAGATTGCACCAGACCACTACAGACTGCACCTAAACCCTACAAAGTGCACCAGACCACTACAGAGTGCACTAGACCAATACAGAGTGCACCAGACCACTACAGAGTGCACCAGACCACTACAGAGTGCACTAGACCAATACAGAGGGAACCACACCACTACAGACTGCACCAGACCTCCACAGAGTGCACCAGATTACTGCAGAGTGCATCAGACCACTACAGAGTGCACCAAAATATTACAAAGTGCACAAGACCCTTATAGAGTGCACCAGACCACAACAAAGTGTACCAAAATATAACAGAGTGCACCAGACAACAACAGAGTGTACCAGACCACTACAGAGTGTACCAAACAAGTACAGAGTGCACCAGACTACTACAGAGTGCACCAGACCACTACAGAGAGCACTATGCTCTCTTAGAGTGCACCAGACCACTACAGAGTGCACCAGACCACTACAGAGTGCACCAGACCACTACAAAGAGCACAATACTTCTACAGAGTGCACCAGAACACTACAGAGTGCACCAGACTTCTACAGAGTGCACTAGACCCTACAGAGAACACCAGACCATAACAGAGTGCACCAGACTACAACAGAGTGTAACAGACCACTATACAATGCACAAGACCACAACAGAGTGTCCCAGACCACTACAGAGTGCACCAGACAACAACAGGGTGTACCAGACCACTACAGAGAGTACCGGAGCACAACAGAGTGCACCAGACCACTACAGAGTGTACCCGACTACCGTAGAGTGCACCAGACTACTACAGAGTGCACCAGACTACAACAGAGTGTACCAGACCAATATACAATGCACAAGACCACAACAGAGTGTCCCAGACCACTACAGAGTGCACCAGACAGTAACAGAGTGTACCAGACCAATACAGAGAGTACCGCACCACAACAGAGTGCACCAGACCACTACAGAGTGCACCAGACAACAACAGGGTGTACCAGAGCACTACAGAGAGTACCGTAGCACAACAGAGTGCACCATACCACCACAGAGTGCACCAATTCACTACAGACTGCAAAAGTGCACCCCTACAGAGTGCACCAGACTACCGTGGAGTGCACCCGACTACCGTGGAGTGCAACAGACAACTACAGAGTGCACCAGACCAATACAGAGCGCACCAGACCACTACAGAGAGCACCAGACCACTACAGACTGCACCTGACCCTTACAGAGTGCACCAGACCACAATACAATGCACCAGACCACTACAGAGTGCACCAGACAACTACAGAGTGCACCAGACCACTACAGAGTGCACCAGACTACTACAGACTGTACCAGACCACTACAGACTGCACTAGACCACTACAGAGTGCATCAGACAACAACAGAGAGCACCAGATCCCTACAGAGTGCACCGGACCACTACAGAGTGCACTAGACCACTACAGACTGCACCATACCACTCCAGACTGCACCAGACCACTATATACTGCACCAGACCACAATAGAGTGCACCAGACTACTATAGAGAGCACCAGACCATTACAGACTGCACCACGCCAAAATAGAGTGCACCAGACCATACAGAGTGCACCAGACTACAACAGAGTGTAACAGAAACAAGACCACTACAGATGCACCAGCCACTACAGAGTGTACCAGACCACTACAGAGTGCACCAGACCACTACAGAGTGCACCAGACCACTACAGAGTGTACCAGACCACTACAGAGTGCACCAGACCACTACAGAGTGCACCAGACCACTACAGAGTGCACCAGACCACTACAGAGTGCACCAGACAACTACAGAGTGCACCAGACCAATACAGAGTGCACCAGACCACTACAGAGACCACCACACTACAGAGTGCACCAGACCACTACAGAGTACACCAGACACACCACTACACAGACAGCACCAGACCTCTACAGAGTGCACCAGATCACTGCAGAGTACATTTGACCACTACAGAGTGCACCAGACCACTGAACAGAGTGCACCAGACCACTACAGAGTGCACCAGACCCCTAAAGAGTGCACCAGACCCCAACAAAGTGCACCAGACCAATATAACAGAGTGCACCAGACCACTACAGAGTGCACTAGACCACTATAGAGTGCACCAGACCACTACAGACTTCACCAGACCACTACAGAGTGCACCAGTCCACTACAGAGTGCACCAGACCACTAGAGAGTGCACCAGACTACTACAGAGTGCACCAGACCAATACAGAGTGCACCAGACCACTACAGAGAGAACCAGACCACTGCAGAGTGCACCACCAGACCACTACAGACAGCACCAGACCACTGCAGAGTGCACCAGACTACTACAGAGTGCACCAGACCACTACAGAGTGCACCAGACCACTACAGAGTTCACCAGACCACTACAGAGTGCACCAGACCACTACGGACTGCACCAAACCACAACAGAGAGCACCAGTCCACTACAGAGTGCACCAGCCCATTACAGAGTGCACCAGACAACTGCAGAGTGCACCAGACCACTACAGAGTGCACCAGACCACTACAGAGTGCACCAGACCACTACAGAGTGCACCAGACCACTACAGAGTGCACCAGACCACTACAGAGTGCACCAGACCACTACAGAGTGCACCAGATCACTAGAGAGAGCACCAGACCACTACAGAGTGCACCAGACCACTACAGAGTGCACCAGACAACTACAGAGAGCACCAGACCACTACAGAGTGCACCAGACCACTACAGAGAGCACCAGACCACTACAGAGTGCACCAGACCACTACAGAGAGCACCAGACCACTACAGAGTGCACCAGACCACTACAGAGTGCACCAGACCACTACAGAGTGCACCAGACCACTACAGAGTGCACCAGACCACTACAGAGTGCACCAGACCGACTATAAATGCACCAAAGCAAATGCAATTAACCATGACCACTTACAAGAGTGCACAAGACCACTACAGAGTGCACGACCACTACAGACTGCACCAGACCACTACAGACTGCACCAGACCACTACAGAGGACCAGACCACTACAGACCCCACCAGACCACTACAGAGTGCACCAGACCAGTCCTAATTAAGACCACTATTCAGTGCACCAGACCACTACAGAGTGCACCAGACCACTACAGAGTGCACCAAACTACTATATTGTGCACCAGACCACTACAGAGTGCACCAGACCACTACAGAGTACCAGTAGACTGGTACAGAGTGCACCAGACCACTACAGAGTGCACCAGACCACTGCAGAGTGTACCAGACCACTACAGAGAGCACCAGACCACTACAGAGTGCACCAGACCACTACAGAGTGCACCAGACCACTTCAGAGTGCACCAGACCACTACAGAGTGCACCAGACCACTACAGAGTGTACCAGACCACTACAGAGTGCACCAGACCACCAGACCTACAGAGTACAGAGTGCACCAGACCACTACAGAGTGCACCAGACCACTACAGAGTGCACCACGCCAGAGTGCACCACTACAGAGTGCACCAGACCACTACCAGAGTGCACCAGACTACAACAGAGTGTAACAGACCACTGTAGAGTGCACCAAGACCACTACAGAGTGCACCAGACCACTACAGAGTGCACCAGACCACTACAGAGTGCACCAGACAACTACAGAGTGCACCAGACCACTACAGAGTGCACCAGACCACTACAGAGTGCACCAGACCACTACAGAGTGCACCAGACCACTACAGAGTGCACCAGACCCCTACAGAGTGCACCAGACCACTACAGAGAGCACCAGACCACTACAGAGTGCACCAGACCACTACAGAGTGCACCAGACCACTACAGAGAGCACCAGACCACTACAGAGTGCACCAGACCACTACAGAGTGCACCAGACCACTACAGAGTGCACCAGACCACTACAGAGAGCACCAGACCACTGCAGACTACACCAGACCACTACTGACTGCACTAGACCACTACAACTGAGTGCACCAGACCACTACAGAGTGCACCAGACCACGACAGAGTTCACGAGACCACTACAGAGTGCACCAGACCACCAACAGAGTGCACCAGACCACACCAGACAACAATACCAGACCACTACAGAGTGTACCAGACCACTACAGAGTGCACCAGACCACTACAGAGAGCACCAGACCACTACAGAGTGCACCAGACCACTACAGAGTGCACCAGACCACAACAGACTGCACCAGACCACTACAGAGTGCACCAGACCACTACAGAGTGCACCAGACCACTACAGAGTGCACCAAACCACTACAGAGTGCATGACTACAGAGTGCACCAGACCAACAACTAGGGTGCACCAGATCAATACAGAGAGCACCAGACCACTACAGAGTGCACCAGACCGCAACAGAGTGCACCAGACCACTACAGAGTGCACCAGACCACTAAAGAGTGCACCAGACCCCTACAGAGTGCACAAGACCATATATCAGAGTGCACCAGACTACAGCAGAGTGCACCAGACCACTACAGAGTGCACCAGACAACTACAGAGTGCACCAGACAACAACAGAGTGCACCAGACCACTACAGAGTGCACCAGACCACTACAGAGTGCACCAGACCACTACAGAGTGCACCAGACCACTACAGAGTGCACCAGACAGACCACTACAGAGTGCACCAGACCACTACAGAGAGCACCAGACCACTACAGAGAGCACCAGACCACTACAGAGTGCACCAGACCACTACAGAGTGCACCAGACCACTACAGAGTGCACCAGACCACTACAGAGTGCACCAGACCACTACAGAGAGCACCAGACCACTACAGAGAGCACCAGACCACTACAGAGAGCACCAGACCACTACAGAGAGAACCAGACGCCTACAGAGAGCGCCAGACCACTACAGAGTGCATCAAACTACTACAGAGTGCACCAGACCACTAAACAGTGCACCAGACCACAACAGAGTGGACCAGACTACTACAGAGTGCACCAGACCACTACAGATTGCACCTAACAACTACGGAGAGCACCAGACCACTACAGAGTGCACCTAACAACTACAGAGAGCACTAGACCACTACAGAGTGCACCAGACCACTACAGAGTGCACCAGACCACTACAGATTGTACCAGATCATTACAGACTGCACCAGACCACTACAGAGTGCACTAGACTACTATAGACTGTACCAGACCACTACAAACTTCACTAGACCACTACAGAGTGCACTAGACCACTACAGAGTGCACCAGACCACTACAGAGTGCACTAGACCACTACAGAGTGTACTAGACCACTACAGAGTGCGCCAGACCCTTATAGAGTGCATAAAACCACTACAGAGTGCACTAGACCACTTCAGACTGCACCAGACCACTACAGACTGCACTGGACTACAACAGAGTGCACCAGATCCCTACAGAGTACACCATCCACAATAGAGTGTACCTACTACTACAGACTCCACAAGACCACTACAGACTGCCCAAGACCACAATAGAGTGCACCAAGACAACTACAAAGTGCACCAGACCACTACAAATTGCACCAGACCATTATAGACTGCACCAGACCACAATAGAGTGCACCAGACCACAAAAGAGAGCACCAGATAACTACAGACTGCACCAGACCAAAATTGAGTGCACCAGACTACAACAAAGTGTAACAGACCCCTATACAATGCACAAGACCACAACAGAGTGTACTAGACCGCTAAAGAGTGCACCAGACAACAACAGGGTGTACCAGACCGCTAATGAGAGTACCGGACCACAACAGGGTGCACCAGGCCTTACAGAGTGCACCAATTCACTATAGACTGCACCAGACCCCTACAGAGTGCACCAGACCCCTACAGAGTGCACCAGACCACTACAGAGTGTACCAGACCACTACAGATTGCACCAGACCACTACAGACTGCACCTAAACCCTACAAAGTGCACCAAACCACTACAGAGTGCATCAGACAACAACAGCGTGTACCAGACCACTACAGAGAGTACCGGACCACAACAGAGTGCACCAGACCACTACAGAGTGCACCACACCACTACAGACTGCACCAGACCTCCACAGAGTGCACCAGATTACTGCAGAGTACATCAGACCACTACAGAGTGCACCAAAATATTACAAAGTGCACAAGACCCTTATAGAGTGCACCAGACCACAACAAAGTGTACCAAAATATAACAGAGTGCACCAGACAACAACAGTGTGTACCAGACCACTACAGAGTGTACCAAACAAGTACAGAGTGCACCAGACTACTACAGAGTGCACCAGACCACTACAGAGAGCACTATGCTCTCTTAGAGTGCACCAGACCACTACAGAGTGCACCAGACCACTACAGAGTGCACCAGACCACTACAAAGAGCACAATACTTCTACAGAGTGCACCAGAACACTACAGAGTGCACCAGACTTCTACAGAGTGCACTAGACCCTACAGAGAACACCAGACCATAACAGAGTGCACCAGACTACAACAGAGTGTAACAGACCACTATACAATGCACAAGACCACAACAGAGTGTCCCAGACCACTACAGAGTGCACCAGACAACAACAGGGTGTACCAGACCACTACAGAGAGTACCGGAGCACAACAGAGTGCACCAGACCACTACAGAGTGTACCCGACTACCGTAGAGTGCACCAGACTACTACAGAGTGCACCAGACTACAACAGAGTGTAACAGACCAATATACAATGCACAAGACCACAACAGAGTGTCCCAGACCACTACAGAGTGCACCAGACAGTAACAGAGTGTACCAGACCAATACAGAGAGTACCGCACCACAACAGAGTGCACCAGACCACTACAGAGTGCACCAGACAACAACAGGGTGTACCAGAGCACTACAGAGAGTACCGTAGCACAACAGAGTGCACCATACCACCACAGAGTGCACCAATTCACTACAGACTGCAAAATACCCCTACAGAGTGCACCAGACTACCGTGGAGTGCACCCGACTACCGTGGAGTGCAACAGACAACTACAGAGTGCACCAGACCAATACAGAGCGCACCAGACCACTACAGAGAGCACCAGACCACTACAGACTGCACCTGACCCTTACAGAGTGCACCAGACCACAATACAATGCACCAGACCACTACAGAGTGCACCAGACAACTACAGAGTGCACCAGACCACTACAGAGTGCACCAGACTACTACAGACTGTACCAGACCACTACAGACTGCACTAGACCACTACAGAGTGCATCAGACAACAACAGAGAGCACCAGATCCCTACAGAGTGCACCGGACCACTACAGAGTGCACTAGACCACTACAGACTGCACCATACCACTCCAGACTGCACCAGACCACTATATACTGCACCAGACCACAATAGAGTGCACCAGACTACTATAGAGAGCACCAGACCATTACAGACTGCACCACGCCAAAATAGAGTGCACCAGACCATAACAGAGTGCACCAGACTACAACAGAGTGTAACAGAAAAATATACAATGCACAAGACCACAACAGAGTGTACCAGACCACCACAGAGGGAATTAGACCACTACAGAGTGCACCAGACAACAATAGGGTGTACCAGACCACTACAGAGTGCACCAGACCACTACAGAGTGCACCAAACCACTACAGAGTGCACCAAACCACTACAGAGTGCACCAGACAGTAACAGAGTGTACCAGACCAATACAGAGAGTACAGGACCACAACAGAGTGCACCAGAGCACTACAGAGTACACCACACCACTACAGACAGCACCAGACCTCTACAGAGTGCACCAGATCACTGCAGAGTACATTTGACCACTATAGAGTGCACCAGACCACAACAGAGTGCACCAGACCATTATAGAGTGCACCAGACCCCTAAAGAGTGCACCAGACCCCAAAAAGTGCACCAAAATATAACAGAGTGCACCAGACCACAACAGTGTGTTCTAGACCACTACAGAGTGTACCAGACAACTACAGAGTGCACCACACAACAACAGAGTGCACCAGACCACTACAGAGTGCATCAGGCCCCTGTAGAGTACACCAGACTACTACAGAGTGCACCAGACCACTACAGAGTGCACCAGACCATTACAGAGCGCACCAGACCACTACAGAGAACACCAGACCACTACAGAGAGCACCAGACGGCTACAGAGTGCATCAAACTACTACAGAGTGCACCAGACCACTACTGCATGCACCAGACCACTACAGAGACCACCAGACCGCTACAGAGTACATCAAACCACTACAGAGTGCACCAGACCACTACAGTGTGCACCAGACCACTACAGAGTGCATCAGACCACTACAGAGTGCACCAGACCACTACAGAGCGCACCAGACCACTACAGAGTGCACCAGATCACTACAGAGTGCACCAGATCACTACAGAGTGCACCAGATCATTATAGAGAGCACCAGACCACTACAGAGTGCACCAGATCATTAGAGAGAGCACCAGACCACTACAGAGTGCACCAGACCACGACAGAGTGCACCATACAACTACAAAGAGCACCAGACCACTACAGAGTGCACCAGACAACTACAAAGAGAACCAGACCACTACAGAGTGCACCAGATCTTTACAGAGAGCACCAATCCACTAGAGAGAGCACCAGACCACTACAGAGTGCACCAGACCACTACAGAGAGCACCAGACCACTACAGAGTGCATCAAACCACTACATAGTGGTTAGTATCCGATACATAAATGTACCAAAGCAAATGCAATTAAATATGATTTAATTAAAGACAATACAAACCAAATACGAAACTACTTGACTTAAATTATCCTTTGAAGCACTGCTGTATGCAAGTTGAAGGAGACCCTCTTACCCCATTCATAGCAAATTTCATTGGCTCTTATTGCAGTCCTAATTAATGATCTATTCAATTTTCCTCACCTAGTTCTTACAGTAAACAATTTTTAAATTATATTGTTGCTTGTGCATTTATGTTTTTCATGTTTCTTACCAGTAGTCTGGTGCATCCTGTAGTAGACCACTACAGGATGCACCAGACCACTACAGAGTGCACTAAACCACTACAGAGTGCACTAGAGCACTACAAAGTGCACCAGACCACTACAGAGTGCACTAGACCACTACAGAGTGCATTAGACCACTACAGACTGCACCAGACCACTATATACTGCACCAGACCACAATAGAGTGCACCAGACCACAATTGAGTGCACCAGACCACAATTGAGTGCACCAGACCACTACAGACTGCACCACGCCCAAAAAGAGTGCACCAGACCATACCAGAGTGCACCAGACTACAACAGAGTGTAACAGAACAATGTACAATGCACAAGACCACAACAGTGTGTACCAGACCACTACAGAGGGAACCATACCACTACAGAGTGCACCAGACAACAACAGGATGTACCAGACCACTACAGAGAGTACCTGACCACAACAGAGTGCACCAGACCACTACAGAGTGCACCAAACCACTACAGACTGCACCAGACCCCTACAGAGTGCACTAGACCCCTACAGAGAGCACCAGACCACTATAGAGTGCACCAGACCAATACAGAGTGCACCAGACCACTACAGAGAGCACCAAACCACTACAGACTGCACCTGAACCCTACAGAGTACACCACACCACTACAGACTGCACCTGACCTCTACAGAGTGCACCAGATCACTGCAGAGTACATCAGACCACTACAGAGTGCACAAGACAACAACTGAGTGCACCAGACCACTATAGAGTGCACCAGACCCCTAAAGAGTGCACCAGACCCCTAAAGAGTGCACCAGACCCCAACAAAGTGCCAAAAAATATAACAGAGTGCACCAGACAACAATAGGGTGTACCAGATCAATACAGAGAGTACCGGACCACTACAGAGAGTACCGGACCACAACAGAGTGCACCAGACCACTACAGAGTGCACCAAACCCCAACAGACTGCACCAGACCCCTACAGAGTGCACCAGACCACTACAGAGTGCACCAGACCACAACAAAGTGCACCAAAATATGACAGAGTGCACCAGACAACAATAGGGTGTACCAGATCAATACAGAGAGTACCGGACCACAACAGAGTGCACCAGACCGCAACAGAGTGCACCAGACCAGTATAGAGCGCACCAGACCCCTAAAGAGTGCACCAGACCCCAACAAAGTGCACAAAAATATATCAGAGTGCACCAGACTACAGCAGTGTGTACCAGACCACTGCAGAGTGTACCAGACAACTACAGAGTGCACCAGACAACAACAGAGTGCACCAGACAACTACAGAGTGAATCAGGCCCCTGTAGAGTACACCAGACTACTACAGAGTGCACCAGACCACTACAGAGTGCAACAGACCACTACAGAATGCACCAGACCACTACAGAGAGCACCAGACCACTACAGAGAGCAACAGACCGCTACAGAGTGCATCAAACTACTACATTGTGCACCAGACCACAACAGAGTGCACCGGACCACTACAGAGTGCATCAGACCACTACAGAGAGCACCAGACCACTACAGAGAGCACCAGACCACTACAGAGTGCACCAGACTACTACAGAGTGCACCAGACCATTACAGAGTGCACCAGACCACTACAGAGGGCACCAGATCACTACAGAGAGCACCAGACCACTACAGAGTGCACCAGAATACTACAGAGTGCACCAGACCACTACAGAGTGCACCAGACCACTACAGAGTGCATCAAACCACTACAGAGTGCACCAGACCACTACAGAGAGCACCAGACCACTACAGAGTGCACCAGACCACTACAGAGTGCACCAGACCACTACAGAGTGCACCAGACCACTACTGAGTGCACCAGACCACTACAGAGTGCACCAGACCACTACAGAGTGCACCAGACCACTACAGAGTGCACCAGACCACTACAGAGTGCACGAGACCACTACAGAGTGCACCAGACTACTACCGAGTGCACCAGACCACTACAGAGTGCACCAGACCACTACAGAGAGCACCAGACCACTACCGAGTGCTTCCAGACCACTACAGAGTGCACCAGACTACTACAGAATGCACCAGACCATTACAGAGTGCACCAGACCACTACAGAGAGCACCAGATCACTACAGAGAGCACCAGACCACTACAGAGTGCACCAGACTACTACAGAGTGCACCAGACCACTACAGAGTGCACCAGACCACTACAGAGTGCATCAAACCACTACAGAGTGCACCAGACCACTACAGAGAGCACCAGACCACTACAGAGTGCACCAGACCACTACAGAGTGCACCAGACTACTACAGATTGCACCAGACCACTACAGAGTGCACCAGACCACTACAGAGAGCACCAGACCACTACAGAGAGCACCAGACCACTACAGAGTGCACCAGAACACTACAGAGAGCACCAGACCCCTACAGTGAGCACCAGACCCCTACAGTGAGCACCATACCACTATAGAGGGCAGCAGACTACTACAGAGTGCACCAGACCACTACAGATTGCAACAGACCACAATAGAGTGCACCAGACCACTACAGACTGCACCAGACCACAACAGAGAGCACCAAACCACTATAGAGTGCGCCAAACCACTAAAGACTGCACCATACCACTACAAAGTACACCAGACCACAATAGAGTGCATCAGACCAAAAAAAAAAAAACACCAGACTTTAACACACCACACGAGATCACAACAAACCGCACCAGACCACAACAGAGAGCACGTGACCACAACAGAGTGTACCATACCACTACAGACTGCACCAGATCACTATAGAGTGCACCAGACCACTACAGAGTGCACCAGATCACTACAGACTGCAATAGAGTGCACCAGACCAGTACAGGCTGCACCAGGCCAATACAGACTGCACCAGACCACAACAAAGCACACCAAATCACGACAATGCGCAATAGCCAGGGCTGAGTACATGAGAACAACATATAAGCCCCCAGACCCTGCTGCCAGGTGATCCTGAGGAAGCCTAGAGATGGCACCACTGTGCTAGACAACGTCTCGTCAAGGACTCGTATTACTGCCATTACGACCCAACTATGCCTTCAGAGACTTGAAAGTAAATAATAAAGTGTAGAGGGAGTTTTCTTTGATGAATATCAAGATCAAAGGGAGTATAATAACTCAATGCAATAATTGCATGATTATACCTGTGCCGTAATTATTGAGTGTACCGAACCCTTCCTCCTTGGGAAATATATTTTCGTGGGTAATATACATATACACTGACATTGTAAATGCTTCAAAATATATAAATCAACAACGTTTTAACATTTTAATGTCACGATAATTTGACCTATAATTAGCTCTTGCAGTATTAGTAAGAGAAGAGCAGAGGCGAGGTTTTGGTTCCTGTGTAAAGCTAGAGACATAAGTTAATGTTACCGGAGTTACTTAAAGTTACTTGCAACTCAGGAGGGGAAATTGAAACGCACCTTTATACTTAAATTTCGTTGCAAATGAGTGCTGCAACTGTGATGTGCGTGACGGTACCCCACGCAGGGAATATAATGAGTCAATAATGACAACACTCATGCAATGGAATGTACACTTTCAGCAATTTTAGTCATTAAAAACGTCATTTGGAAGGATATGTTCAACTAGTGTTTTGGACGTTCCTTTGTGTGTTATCTGCACAGTCACCTGCCATTTATGTTTCCTTTGTCTTTTGAAAAGCACGCTTGGAAAAAATGTAGGTCATATTTGGTCATATTGAGGTCATATTGGTTATAATATGACATATTCGCCATTGTGTAAGTCAAAATATAGGTCATATTGATCATTGTGTAGATCATGTCATTGTACATGTCATCGGTCACTTTGTAGGTCAGTTTGATCATTGTATAGGTCATATTGGTCATTGTGTAGATCATGTCATTGTACATGTCATCGGTCACTTTGTAGGTCAGTTTGATCATTGTGTAGGTCATATTGGTCATTGTGTAGGTCGTATTGGTCATTGTGTAGGTCACATTGGTCATTGTGTCGGTCATATTGGTCATTGTGTAGACCATATTGGTCATTATGTAGGTCATTTTTAATTGTGTGGGTCATAATGGTCATTGTAAAGTTAATTTTAGTCGTTTTGTACGTTGTATTGGTTTTTGTGTAGGTCATATTAGTCATTGTAAAGGTCATATTGGTCATTATAAAGGTCATATTGGTCATTGTGTAGGTCATATTAGTTTTTGTGTAAGACATATTGATCAGAATGTAGATCAAATAGGTCATATTGGTCATAATGCATGTCATATTATTTGTTATAAAGGTCATATTGGTCATTATGTAGGTCATTTTTAATTGTGTGGGTCATAATGGTCATTGTAAAGTTCATTTTGGTCGTTTTGTACGTTATATTGGTCATTGTGTAGGTCATATTGGTCATAGTGCGGGGTCATATTAGTCATTGTAAAGGTCATATTGGTCATTGTGTAGGTCATATTACTTTTTGTGAAACTCATAATGATCAGAATGTAGATCAAATAGGTTATATTGGTCATAATGCAGGTCATATTATTCATTATAAAGGTCATCTTGGTCATTGTGTAGGTTATATTGGTCATAGTATAGATCAAATGGGTCATTGTATAGGTAATATTGGTCATTGTATAAGACTTAATGGTCACAGTGTAGGTCATATTGGATACATACTGGACGGTATGTCATACTGGACAGACAGCATTTTCATGGCTTGCCAAAAAGCTTTAGTCAATGTTCTTCACAAGCGACCCCAATACAAACTCGGTAACCAGGCTGATGTATCGGAAAAAGACCTAAGGTGAGCGAAGGAGTACCAATCAGGAAGTAGCCAAGGAGTCACAGTGAGAGGGAGAACTATCAGAATGGTAAAAGGTAACGAGTGGAGTACCTCAAGGCTCGGTGTCAGTGCTCATTCTAAAATAAGTAAACTGTCTTATGGAGGAGGTTAGCTGTTTGTTGACGATGCTACGCTAATGAAGCGAATCTAAAGTGAGGAGAACCGCATAATATTACAGGATGACTTAGACAATCTCCAAAGATGGTCTGAGAAATGGCTAATAGACTTTAACCCTTACAAATGCAAGTGATAGGAGATCGAGGAGATCGACTATGGAGACCTCATATACAGTACAGGCTGAAGGAAAGGCCACTTCCAACTTCTGAAAAATAAAGACTTAGGAGTGGACATAACCGGAGATCTGGCACACATCAGCAGGATAACGAGGGCAGCATACACAATACAGGCAAACGTCCCTTTATCCTTCATCAACTTGGACAAAGATCCCTGCCGAGCCATGTATGTATCCTTTGTGAGACCTGTTACTGTGTACGCTGTCCTGGCATGGAACCCCTGCCTAAAATGCACAAAATAAAATTAAAGGAAGTCCAATAATATTTAGCACGAATAATTCCTGAGCTCTGGAGATTGAGCTGTGAAGAAAGACATGGACAACTAGACCTCACTGCACTGGATGAAAGAAGGAATAGACCAGACATGATAACCATGTAAAAAGATACAAAGGGGATTGACTAGGTAGATATAGATACAATGTTCATATTAAGGAACAGTAGAACGAGATAACATAATTGGACTCGAGGAACATAGATGAATCACAGAGATGTCAGAAAAAAACTTTTCGAAGAGTCGTAAGTGGAATGTTCTAGATGAAGATGTTGACGATCCAGCTCGACACCGAGTTTTAAAATTCACTGCTTTTGCGTCCCCACCTTCTTTAGTTCCTTTCCCGGATTCAAGAGTCATTTTACTCCTGTTCGTCACTGCCTATTGAATCATTGTGTAGATGCATAAATCCTTTTAATTCATACAAGAATGCCCAGGTTGCACGGTTTTAAGAATTGAAAAGGGTAATTGCCAAGTGAAATTTTCAACATAGGGGTCGTGGCGTTTGAGCAGTTTCCCGCGCGAGAGGCCTATAGGGCCCGGATGTGAAAAAACGATGCGATTGGCGTCAAGTTGAATGCAGGGGCCAATCATCAGGTGCCCCAGATGTCACGTGACCACCGAGAATGTCAGCAAGACGTCTCTGGTGTGGGACACCTCAGTGTTCCCCCGTCCATCAATGCAGCAGAACGTACTAGGATATTCTCCAGAAATCTCCAGAGGCGCTCGCCTACGTCGGGGGAAGACGCAAGAAGCCTAGCGAGCCTTTAGATGGTGTTTACGTCATTTAGTAAAGAACCGTAGTCAGGACGTAGCTTGGCACCGGCTTCAACCATAGCTGGTGATAACCTTGACCATCATAAATGAGGCTCTGAAGGACCATTCAGTGAAGAGAGTTGTGTAGAATTTTTCCACCGCCCACTGTTGCAAACATTTCTCCACAGCCCACTGTTGCAAACATTTCTCCACAGCCTACTGTTGCAAACATTTCTCCACAGCCTACTGTTGCAAACATTTCTCCACAGCCTACTGTTGCAAACATTTCTCCACAGCCTACTGTTGCAAACATTTCTCCACAGCCAACTGTTGCAAACATTTCTCCACAGCCCACTGTTGCAAACATTTCTCCACAGCCAACTGTTGCAAACATTTCTCCACAGCCAACTGTTGCAAACACTTCTCCACAGCCAACTGTTGCAAACATTTCTCCACAGCCAACTGTTGCAAACATTTCTCCACAGCCCACTGTTGCAAATATTTCTCCACAGCCAACTGTTGCAAACACTTCTCCACAGCCAACTGTTGCAAACATTTCTCCACAGCCAACTGTTGCAAACATTTCTCCACAGCCAACTGTTGCAAACACTTCTCCACAGCCAACTGTTGCAAACATTTCTCCACAGCCAACTGTTGCAAACATTTCTCCACAGCCAACTGTTGCAAACATTTCTCCACAGCCTACTGTTGCAAACATCTTAGGTGTTAGCTACCGGTGACATCATAGGTGTTAGCTACCAGTGACATCTTAGGTGTTAGCTACCAGTGACAACTTAGGTGTTAGCTAACAGTGACATCTTAGGTGTTAGCTAACAGTGACATCTTAGGTGTTAGCTACAAGAGACATCTTAGGTGTTAGCTACCAGTGACATCCTAGGTGTCAGGTAGGTAGAAGAGCAACACGGTCTGCACTTACACAGAATTGCAGAGCGGATCTGGTTCCCCCGTTACAAGGAATCAATCCCTGGAGCGTAACCCACCACATAGTGCCAGAGCCACCGAGGCACCGCCACACTCTCCCCCACATAGTGCCAGAGCCACCGAGGCACCGCCACACTCTCCCCCACATAGTGCCAGAGCCACCGAGGCACCGCCCCACTCTCCCCCACATAGTGCCAGAGCCACCGAGGCACCGCCCCACTCTCTCCCACATAGTGCCAGAGCCACCGAGGCACCGCCCCACTCTCCTCCACATAGTGCCAGAGCCACCGAGGCACCGCCCCACTCTCCCCCACATAGTGCCAGAGCCACCGAGGCACCGCCCCACTCTCCCCCACATAGTGCTAGAGCCACCGAGGCACCGCCCCACTCTCCTCCACATAGTGCCAGAGCCACCGAGGCACCGCCCCACTCTCCCCCACATAGTGCCAGAGCCACCGAGGCACCGCCCCACTCTCCCCCACATAGTGCCAGAGCCACCGAGGCACCGCCCCACTCTCCCCCACATAGTGCCAGAGCCACCGAGGCACCGCCCCACTCTCCCCCACATAGTGCCAGAGCCACCGAGGCACCGCCCCACTCTCCCCCACATAGTGCCAGAGCCACTCTCCGCCATATTATCCGGCTGCCGAGAAAAGGAAGTAGTTGCAGCGATTCTTTGGTCGAGGTGAGGATATAGGGACGAAGATCCCAGATTGTGAAGCAAGAGGTGGTGGACAAGGTGCCACAGAGAGTTACGAGGTGCCACAGAGTGTTACAAGAAGCCACAGAGTGCCACACAAGGAACCAGGGTGCCAGAAGGTTTTACAGAGTGTCACAAGGTGCCACCGACTTCTGCAAGGTGCCACATAGTGCTACAAGGTGCTACATGGTAACACAAGGTACCAAATAGTGCTACAATGTGCCACATAGTGCCACAAGGTATCACATAGTGCTACAATGTGCCACAGAGTGGCACAAGGTACCACATAGTGCTACAAAGTGCCACATAGTGCTACAATGTGCCACATAGTGCCACAAGGTATCACATAGTGCTACAATGTGCCACAGAGTGGCACAAGGTACCACATAGTGCTACAATGTGCCCCAGAGTGGTACAAGGTGCCCCAGAGTGCCACAATGTGTCCCAGAGTGCTGCAAGGTGCCCCAGAGTGCTACATGGTGCCCCAGAGTGCTACAAGGTGCCCCAGAGTGCTACAAGGTGTCCCAGAGTGCCACAAGGTGCCCCAGAGTGCTACAAGGTGCCCCAGAGTGCTACAAGGTGCCCCAGAGTGCTACAAGGTGCCCCAGAGTGCTACAAGGTGCCCCAGAGTGCTACAAGGTGCCCCAGAGTGCTACAAGGTGCCCCAGAGTGCTACAAGGTGCCCCAGAGTGCTACAAGGTGCCCCAGAGTGCTACAAGGTGCCCCAGAGTGCTACAAGGTGCCCCAGAGTACTACAAGGTGCCCCAGAGTGCTACAAGGTGCCCCAGAGTGCTACAAGGTGCCCCAGAGTGCTACTAGGTGCCCCAGAGTGCTACAAAGTGCCCTAGAATGCTACAAGGGCCCCAAAGCGCTACAAGGTGCCCTAGAGTGCTACAAAGGCCGCAGAGTGTTACAAAGTGCCCTAGAGTGCTACAAGGTGCCACATAGTGCCACAAGGTGCGCCAGAGTGCTACAAGGTGCCCCAGAGTGCTACAAGGTGCCCCAGAGTGCTACAAGGTGCCCTAGAGTGCTACAAGGGCCCCAGAGTGCTACAAGGTGCCCTAGAGTGCTACAAGGTGCCACATAGTGCCACAAGGTGCCCCAGAGTGCTACAAAGTGCCCTAGAGTGCTACAAGGGCCCCAAAGCGCTACAAGGTGCCCTAGAGTACTACAAAGGCCCCAGAGTGTTACAAAGTGCCCCAGAGTGCTACAAGGTGCCACATAGTGCCACAAGGTGCCCCAGAGTGCTACAAGGTGCCCCAGAGTGCTACATGGTGCCCCAGAGTGCTACAAGGTGCCCCAGAGTGCTACAAGGTGCCCCAGAATGCTACAAGGTGTCCCAGAGTGCCACAAGGTGCCCCAGAGTGTTACAAGGTGCCCCAGAGTGCTACAAGGTGCCCCAGAGTGCTACTAGGTGCCCTTGAGTGCTACAAGGTGCCACATAGTGTCACAAGGTGCCCCAGAGTGCTACAAGGTGCCGTAGAGTGCTACAAGGGCCTCAGAGTGCTACAAGGTGCCCTAGAGTGCTACAAGGTGCCACATAGTGCCACAAGGTACCCCAGAGTGCTACAAAGTGCCCTAGAGTGCTACAAGGTGTCCCCAGAATGTTACAAGGTGTCGCAGAGTGCTATAAGGTGCAACACAATGCTACACGGTGTCGCAGAGTTAGTAAGGTGTCGTAGACTGCTATAAGATGCAACACAGAGAATCAAGCTAGTCAGTAGCTCGTCCTTTGAGTTAGTTTCGTTCCGAGGAAAGACATGAAACTATTTTTGAACATGTCTTAACTGTGCTATTATTTCCATGACATATTTTATCATTGCATTCCTCCCAAGTGTTCCAACTTGGTTGGAATTAAAATGTGACACATCCTAGTGGCGGCTTAAGCCCTGTGTCTGTACTCTTACTCCTTGCCTGAGGGAACGGTTAATGTAAATAACATGAAGACTGTATCAGTAATTTTGTTTTAAAATTAATACTGAATTTGCCAGCAATGCTGTGTGCGTAGTGGCTGCCCAGGAATGTTAAAATAACAATATTAGATAATTGCACAAACCTATTGTACCTACTTGTAAATAAATTATTATTATTATTATTATTATTATTATTATTATTATTATTATTATTATTATTATTATTATTTTTATTATTAATATTATTATTATTACCAAGTAGAAGGAGGCGTGATAATTATTAACTAGTTATATTATTATTATAATAATTATTATAATAATTATTATAATAATAATTATAATAATATTATAATAATTATTATAATAATTGTTGTATTTAATAATTATTACTCTTCCTCCTGCTTGGTCTTGAAGGAGGCCGGCCTCGGGTGAAAGGGGGCTGTCTCTGTCAGGAACCCGTAGGGGCGGGACCGGGCCGCCCACCTCCTGGGGCTGGTGTGGCCCAGGCGCTGCTTCAGGAGGCTGGGGCCCTTGCTGGGGTGGTTCGTCTCCGGCCCTGACCACGGCGATCTCCGGGTTTGGGGGTTCCTGGGCCCTTTTTCACCAATTTCGAGGTTAACTCCGGAGCTCACAGTGCCTGCGACGGCGCTGGAACCAATCGTATTGGTGTTTGCCTTTCCATTGGAGACTTTAGGCGCCGTGGAGAGGAGGGAACTGCTGCCTGGGTAACAGCTTCTCCTCCGTATCAACCTACCCTGGCTTTGCGCCGTGGAGAGGCCACTCCAGGCCGACAACCAGAGCACAACTCCACGGTCTGCTGAGACTGATGGATGCCTACTACTACTACTACTATTTTACCAAATCCTCAAGGACCTTGATGAGGGTTCGAACCTATGCCCTGGATGTTTCCAGATGTGCTCTAGTCAACTGTACCACAACGTGCTATAGGAATTGCAACCTGGATTACGACTACCTGACTAGAGCGTGTCTGGGAACACTCAGCGCATGGGTTCGAGCCCTCATCAAGGCCCTTGGGGATTTGTTCATTTGATGAATCACGTTAATGTGATTCCTGTGTGAATTATTATTATTATTATTATTATTATTATTATTATTATTATTATTATTATTATTATTATTATTATTATTATTATTATTATTATTATAAAATACTTCTTTGGATTATTATATACCACAGTGACTACCACAGTACCACAGTGATTATAAGAGTACCACAGTGACTACCACAGTACCACAGTGATAACCACAGTACCACAGTGATTATAAGAGTACCACAGTGACTACCACAGTACCACAGTGACTACCACAGTACCATAGTGACTACCACAGTACCATAGTGACTACCACAGTACCATAGTGACTACCACAGTATCACAGAGACTACCACAGTACCAAAGCGACAACCACAGTACCACAGCGACTACCACAGTACCATCTTGAGGTTATCTTGAGATAACCTCAAGATCTTGAGGGGCTTTAGTGTCCCCGCGGCCCGGTCCTCGACCAGGCCTCCACCCCCAGGAAGCAGCCCGTGACAGCTGACTAACACCCAGGTACCTATTTTACTGCTAGGTAACAGGGGCATAGGGTGAAAGAAACTCTGCCCATTGTTTCTCGCTGGCGCCCGGGATCGACCCCGGGACCACAGGATCACAAGTCCAGCGTGCTGTCCGCTCGGCCGACCGGCTCTGGTTGTCACCATAGTGACAACCACAGAATTAACGCGACTACCACGGTACTACACCGACTACAACAGAACCACAGTACCACAGTACCACAGTGACTACCACAGTACCACAGTGACTACCCCAGTACCACAGTGACTACCACAGTACCATAGTGACTACCACAGTGACTACCACAGTACCAAAGTGACTACCACAGTACCACAGTCACTACCACAGTACCACAGTGACTACCACAGTACCACAGTGACTACCACAGTACCACAGTGACTACAACAGGACCACAGCGACTACCATCGTACAACAGTGACTACCACAGTACCAGAGCGACTACCACAGTACCACAGTGACTACCACAGAATCACAGTGACTACCACAGTACCACAGTGTGGCACTGTGGTGACTACCACAGTGACTACGACAGTACCACAGTGACAACCACAGTACCACAGTAACTAACATAGTGAATACCAGAGTACCACAGTGCCTACCCCAGTACCACAGTGACTACCACAGTACCACATTGACTACTACAGTACCACAGTGACTACCAGAGTGCCTCAGCGACTACCACAGTACCACAGTGACTACCACAGAACCAACGCGAGTACCACAGTACTACACCGACTACCACAGTACCACAGCGACTACCACAGTACCACAGTGACTACCAAAGTACCAGAGCGACTACCACAGTACCACAGCGACTACCACAGTACCACAGTGACTACCACAGTACCAGAGCGACTACCACAGTACAACAGCGACTATCAAAGTTCCACAGCGACAACCACAGTACCACAGCGACTACCACAGTAACACAGCGACTACCACAGTACCACAGCGACTACCACAGTACCACATCTACTACCACAGTAACACAGCGACTACCACAGTACCACAATGACTACCACAGGACCACAGCGACTACCACAGGTCCACATCGACTACCACAGTGACTACCACAGTACCACAGTGACTACCACAGTACCACAACAACTACCACAGGACCACAGCGACTACCACAGTACCACAGTGACTACCACAGTACCACAGTGACTACCACAGTACCACAGCGACTACCACAGAACCACAGTGACTACCACAGTACCACAGTGACTACCACAGTACCACAGAAACTACCACAGTAGCACAGTGACTACCACAGTACCTCAGTGACTACGACAGTACCACAGTGACTACCACAGTGCCACAGTAACTACCACAGTACCACAGTGAATACCACAGTACCACAGTGACTACCCCAGTACCACAGCGACTACCACATTACCACAGTGACTACCACAGCGACTACCACAGTACCACAGCAACTACCACAGTACCACAGTGACTACCACAGAATTAACGCGACTACCACAGTACCACAGTGACTACCACAGAATTAACGCGACTACCACAGTACCACAGTACCACAGTGACTACCACAGTACCACAGTGACTACCACAGTACCACAGTGACTACCACAGTACCACAGCAACTACCACAGTACCACAGTGACTAACACAGAATTAACGCGACTACCACAGTACCACAGTACCACAGTGACTACCACAATACAACAGTGACTACCACAGTACCAAAGCGACTACCACAGAACCACAGTGACTACCACAGTACCACAGTGACTACGACAGTACCACAGTGACTACCACAGTAGCACAGTGACTACCACAGTACCACAGTGACTACCACAGTGACTACGACAGTACAACAGTGACTACCACAGTGCCACGGTAACTACCACAGTACCACAGTGAATACCACAGTACCACAGTGACTACCCCAGTACCACAGCGACTACCACATTACCACAGTGACTACCACAGCGACTACCACAGTGACTACAACAGTACCACAGTCACTACCACAGTTCTCTTAATGTTTGCCGATGATGCAAAAATTATGAAGAGGATTGAAACTGAGGACGATAGTAGGAGTCTTATTAAATGACCCAGACAGACTGAGTGAATGGTCCAACAAATGGCTGTTGAAGTTCAACCCGAGTAAATGCAAAGTAATGAAACTAGGCAGTGGAAACATTAGGCCAGACACAGGATACAGAATAGGAGATGAAGTACTTTATGAAACAGACAGAGAGAAAGATCTAGGAGTTGATATCACACCAAACCTGTCTCCTGAAGCCCACATAAAAAGAATAACGTCTGCGGCATATGCGAGGCTGGCTAACATCAGAACAGCGTTCAGGAACCTGTGTAAGGAATCATTCAGAATCTTGTACACCACATATGTAAGACCAATCCTGGAGTATGCGGCCCCAGAATGGAGCCCGTACCTTGTCAAGCACAAGACGAAGCTGGAAAAAGTCCAAAGGTATGCCACTAGACAAGTCCCAGAACTAAGAGGCATGATTTACGAGGAAAGGCTGCGGGAAATGCACCTTACGACACTGGAAGACAGAAGAGTAAGGGGAGACATGATCACAACCTACAAAATCCTCAGAGGAATCGATCGGGTTAACAAGGATAAACTATTCAACACTGGTGGGACGCGAACAAGGAGACACAGGTGGAAACTGAGTACCCACATGAGCCACAGAGACGTTAGAAGGAACTTTTTCAGTGTCAGAGTAGTTAACGGATGGAATGCATTAGGCAGTGATGTGGTGGAGGCTGACTCCATACACAGTTTTAAATGTAGATATGATAGAGCCCAGTAGGCTCAGGAATCTGTACAAAAGTGTATTGACAGTTGAGAGGCGGGACCAAAGAGCCAAAGCTCAACCCCCACAAGCACAAACAGGTGAGTACAAATAGGTGAGTACAGTGACTACCACAGTACCACAGTGACCACCACAGTGACTACCACAGTAGCACAGAGACTACCACAGTACCACAGTGACTACCACAGTATCACGGTGACTACCACAGTACCAAAGTGTGGTACTGTGGTGACTACCTCAGTGACTACGACAGTACCACAGTACCACAGTAACTACCACAGTTCCACAGTGAACACCACAGTACCACAGTGAATACCACAGTACCACAGTGACTATCCCTGTACGACAGTGACTACCACAGTACCACAGTGACTACGACAGTACCACAGCGACTACCACAGTACTACAGCGACAACCACAGCGACTACCACAGTGACTCCCAGAATACCACAGCGACTACTAAAGTGACTATCACAATACCAGAGTGACTACCATAGGACCACAGCGACTACCACAGTGACTACAACAGTACCACAGCGACTACCACAGTACCACAGTGACTACCACAGTACCACAGCGACTAAAACAGTACCACAGCGACTACCACAGTACCACAGTGACTATCACAGTACCACAATGACTACCACAGGACAACAGCGACTACCACAGTACCACAGTGACTACTACAGCGACTACCACAGCACCACAGTGAGTACCACAGAACCACAGTGACTACCACAGGACCACAGCGACTACTAAAGTGACTATCACAATACCAGAGTGACAACCACAGGACCACAGCGACTACCACAGTGACTACAACAGTACCACAGCGACTACCACAGTACCACAGTGACTACCTCAGTACCACAGGGACTACCTCAAGACCACAGCGACTACCACAGGGCCACAGCGACTACCACAATGACTACCACAGCCCCACAGTGACTACCACAGTACCACAGTGACTACCACAGTACCACAGGGACTACCTCAAGACCACAGCGACTACCACAGGGCCACAGCGACTACCACAATGACTACCACAGTACAACAGATACAACCACATGTCCACATCGACTACCACAGTACCACAGCGACTACTACAGTAACTACCACAGTACCACAGCGACTACCACAGTGACTACCACAGTACCACGGCGACTACCACAGTACGACAGCGACTACCACAGCGACTACCACAGTGGCTCCCACAGTACCACAGGACCACAGCGACAACCAAAGTGACTACCACAGTACCAGAGTGACTACCACAGGACCACAGCTACTACCACAGTACCCCAGCGACTAAAACGGTACCACAGTGACTACGACAGTACTACAGCGACTTCCACAGTACCACAGTGACTACCACAGTACTACGGTGACTACCAGAGTTCCACAGTGACTACCACAGCAACTACCACAGTACCAGAGCCACTACCACAGGACCACAGCGACTACCACATTGACTACCACAGTACCACAGTGACTACCACAGTACCACATGCCGATGTGGTACTGTGACTACCACAGCGACTACCACAGTTCTACAGTGACTACCACATTAAAATAGTGAATACCACAGTGTCTACCACAGTACCACAATGAATACCACCGTACCACAATGACTGTCACAGTACCAGAGTACCACAGTGACTACCACAGTTCCACAGTGATTACCATAGTACCACAGTAATTACCACAGTACCACAGTGACTACCACAGTACCACAGTGACTAACACAGTACCACAGTGACTACCACAGTACCACAGCAACTACCACAGTACAACAGCAACTACCATAGTACCACAGCGACTACCACAGTACCACAGTGACTACCAGAGTTCCACAGTGACTACCACAGCAACTACCACAGTACCAGAGCCACTACCACAGGACCACAGCGACTACCACAGTGACTGCCACAGTACCACAGCGACTATCACAGTGACTACCACAGTACCACAGCGACTACCACAGTACAACAGCGACTACAACAGAGACTACCACAGTACCACAGTGACTACCACATTACCACAGCGACTTCCACAGTACCACAGTGACTACCACAGTACTACGGTGACTACCAGAGTTCCACAGTGACTACCACAGCAACTACCACAGTACCAGAGCCACTACCACAGGACCACAGCGACTACCACATTGACTACCACAGTACCACAGTGACTACCACAGTACCACATGCCGATGTGGTACTGTGACTACCACAGCGACTACCACAGTTCTACAGTGACTACCACAAGACCACAGAGACTACCTGTTATGGCCCTATTGGGTCGCAACTGGGTTCTTTCTCTGACGTTATTAGAGATTGGGTATCCGGCCCCAAGTTAGTAGTGGCTTTCAAGGGGTGTGTTCCGTAACGCAAGTAAATTAAAGAGGAAGGGAGACAAAGGCACTAAACTTAAATATATAATTACCACCACCAATAAATAAATATATATACTGACACACGGGGGGTATAAATATTCAATGTGCAGAATCGTCTTCCTCTGAAGATGCGGAATGTTCCTCGGTGCTCAAGACGAGTAGCCCTGGTTCTCTCCTTGTGGCCTCACGATGAATCCTTAGATTCCCTAGGCGAGTCTACCCTGGCCACAGGCCAGCCAAATCACAGTCCCACTGGGTGCACCGTCGTGGAGGCCTTCAACCACAAATCCAGCCTGTAGCTGGCAGGTTCCAATCAGCTCTGCTGCGTAGGCCACTCCACGACCGATACTAGGGTTGCGAGCCCTAGGCAGGAGCCTCGTGTGATACCGCTGATCACTCTCCTTACCACAACACCCCAGTGGCTAGTCTTCTCCACCAGTCAGCCCCGGGTACGACAATTCCGGGTTCTACCACCTCACAGGCAGGCTAACACAACAGTGTTCATCCGAGGGGTGACTCACAGCTGCTGCAGCAAACACATGGAGATACTATTGCTGCCTTGGGTAGACCGATCCAATGTCCAATCCAGCAGTCCCAGGTCGACTCTGTAATCAGACATGTCATCAGTACTGGTTACACTCTAGGGCACCTCACTTACAGGCTTAGACACAAACGCCCACCTATCCACTCCATAGATGGCGTTGCTGTCTAAGCGTCACCTCACCAGAGGTCAACAGCGGCTATGTCACGAGCTGATAAAGACAGGAAACCAGCCCCTGTGGCCGGTATATCCCGCCCTCGCTAGATGGCGTCGTCCATTTGGAGGGGGTTTCGGGAGCTGACACACAGATGGCGCGGTCATCACAGCTCCGTGCTACGACGCTGGACTCGGGTCCGTAACACTACCACAGTGAATATCCCAGAACCACAGCGACTACCACAGTGACTATCACTGTACTGCAGTGACTACTACAGGACCACAGCGACTACCACAGTACCACAGTGACTACCACAGTACCACAGCGACTACCACAGTGACTATCACAGTACCACAGTCACTACCACACTACCACAGCGACTACCACAGTTCCACAGTGACTACCACAAGACCACAGCGACTACCACAGTGAATATCACAGAACCACAGCGACTACCACAGTGACTATCACTGTACCACAGTGACTACTACAGGACCACAGTGACTACCACAGTACCACAGTGACTACCACAGTACCACAGCGACTACCACAGTACCACAGTGACTACAACAGTACCATAGTGACTACCACAGTACCACAGTGACTCCAACAGTGCCACAGGTGCTACCACAGTCACTACCACAGTACCACAGTTACTACCACAGTACCACAGCCACTAAAACAGTACCACAGTGACTACCTCAGTGACTTAAACAGTGACTACTACAGTACCACAGCGACTACCACAGTACCACAATGACTACCACAGTACCACAGTGACTACCACAGTACCACAGTGACTATCACAGTACCACAGTGACTACCACAGTACCACAGCGACTACCACAGTACCACAGTGACTACCACAGTACCACAGTGACTACCACAGTAACACAGCAAATACCACATTACCAAAGCGATTACCACAGTACAACAGCGACTACCACAGTATCACAGTGACTACCACAGTACTAAAGTGACTACCACAGTATTACAGCGACTACCACAGTGACTACCACAGTACCACAGTGACTACCACAGAACCACAGTGATTACCACAGTACAACAGTGACTACTTACAGAGACTACCACAGTACCACAACGACTAATACAGTACCACAGCGACCACCACAGGACCACAGCGATTACCATATCGACTACCACAGTACCACAATGACTATCACAGTACCACAGTGACTACCACAGTACCACAGTGACGACCACAGTACCACAGTGACTACCACAGGACCACAGCGACTACCACAGTGACTACCACAGTACCACAGCGACTACCACAGTACCACAGCGACTACCACAGTGACTACAACAGTACCTCAGTGACTACCACAGCACCACAGTGACTACCACAGTACCACAGCGACTACCACAGTGACTACCACAGTACCACAGCGACTACCACAGTACCACAGCGAATACCACAGTGACTACCACAGTACCACAGCGACTACCACAGTGACTACCACAGTACCTCAGTTACTACCACAGTACCACAGCGACTACCACAGTACCACAGCGACTACCACAGTGACTACCACAGTATCACAGTGACTACCACAGTACCACAGCGACTACCACAGTACCACAGCGACTACCACAGTGACTACCACAGTGACTACCACAGTACCACAGTGACTACCACAGTACCACAGAGACTACCACAGTGACTACCACAGTATCACAGTGACTACCACAGCACCACAGTGACTGCCACAGTACCACAGTGACTACCACAGTACTGCAGTGATTCCACAGCACCACAGTGTTTAACAAAGCACTACAGTGACTACCACAGTACCACAGCGACTACCATAGTACCACAGTAACTACAACAGTACCACAGAGACTTCCACAGTACCACAGTGACTACCACAGCACCACAGTGACTACCTCAGCACCACAATGACTACCACAGTACCACAGTGAATGCCACAGTTCCACAGTGACTACCACAACACCACAGTGATTACCACAGCACCACAGTGACTACCACAGTACCACAGTGACTACCACAGCACCACAGTGACTACCAAAGCACCACAGTGACTACCACAGCACCACAGTGACTACCACAGCACCACAGTGACTACCACAACACCATAGTAACTACCACAGTACCACAGTGACTACCACAATACCACAGTGACTACCATAGTGACTACCACAATACCACAGTGACTATCACTGTACCACAGTGACTATCACTGTACCACAGCGACTACCACAGCACCACTGCGACTATCGTAGTACCACAGCGACTACCACAGTTCCACAGCGATTACCACAGTACCACAGTAACTACCACAGTACCACAGTGACTACCACAGTACCACAGTGACTACCACAGTACCACAGCGACTACCACAGTACCACAGTGACTACCACAGTACCACAGCGACTACCACAGTACCTGAATGACTACCACAGTACCACAGCGACTACCACAGTACCACAGTGACTACCACAGTTCCACAGCGATTACCACAGTAACTACCACAGTACCACAGGGACTATCACAGCACCAGAGTGACTACCACAGTATCACAGTGACTACCACAGTACCACAGTGACTACCACAGTACCACAGTGACTACCACAGTACCACAGTACCATAGGGACTACCACAGCACCAGAGTGACTACCACAGTACCACAGTGACTACCATAGTACCACAGTGACTACCACAGTACCACAGTGACTACCACAGTACCACAGGGACTACCACAGCACCAGAGTGACTACCACAGTACCACAGTGACTACCTCAGTACCACAGTGACTACCACAGTGACTACCACAGTACCACAGTGACTACCACAGTACCACAGTGACTACCACAGTACCACAGGGACTACCACAGTACCACAGTACCACAGTGACTACCACAGTACCACAGCGACTACCACAGTACCACAGGGACTACCACAGCACTAGTGTGACTACCACAGTACCACAGTGACTACCACAGTACCACAGTGACTACCACAGTACCACAGTGACTACCACAGTACCACAGTGACTACCACAGTACCACAGGGACTACCACAGTACCACAGGGACTACCACAGCACCAGAGTGACTACCACAGTACCACAGTACCACAGTGACTACCACAGTACCACAGTGACTACCACAGTACCACAGTGACTACCACAGTACCACAGTGACTACCACAGTACCACAGGGACTACCACAGTACCACAGGGACTACCACAGCACCAGAGTGACTACCACAGTACCACAGTGACTACCACAGTACCACAGTGACTACCACAGTACCACAGTGACAACCACAGTACCACAGTGACTACCACAGTACCACAGTGACTACCACAGTACCACAGTGACTACCACAGTACCACAGGGACTACCACAGTACCACAGTGACTACCACAGTACCACCGGGACTACCACAGCACCAAAGTGAATGTGTAGTATTTACTGTGTGAGAGGAGAGCCGTGGAGGCGGCGGGAGGGTACAGGTGTCACAGGGATCACATCAAGGACTAACACCCATGTATGTCAACGATCTTCCGGAGGGAGACACTCCTTCCTTTACATTTTTGCTGACGACGCAAAATTGATGAGATGGATAAATGCAGTGGAAGACTGCATGAAACTACAAAATGGATCAAAGGAAGATATGGTCCATCAGGTGGCTACTAGAGTTGAATTCTAGCAAGTGCATAGCAATGAGGCTGGGTTCAAACTCTGAGACTGGACGCAATGTATTGTGTGGGAGAGGAAATCCTGTTGTAATCTGAGAAAGGAAGAAGACTTGTGGGTTAATATTACCCAACCTGTCACCAGAAACCCATCTAAAGAATACCGTCAGCTGCCTTACGATAAGAAGCGAGCTAGTAGTAACCTAGACTGAGTCGTTCAGAATCTTGTATACCGCGTATGTCAGACTAACTCTGGACTATGCAGCACCAGCGTGGAGTTACACTCTGGTCAAACACAAACAAAGCTGGAGAAAGTACAGAGCTATGCCACCAGACGGGATCCAGCACAGAGAGGTATGAGCTACGAAGAAAGACTACAGGAGATAAACTTCATGTCACTGGAAGAGAGAAGAAAGAGGGGAGACATGATTACCACATGCAAAATTCCAAGGGAAATAGACAGGACATTCAAAAACAGTTTATTTAGAAGGGGCTAGTACAAGAAACAGGGGCACACAGGTGGAAACTAGGTATAGGTGAATAGTTAGAAAGCACAGTGCTGAAGGCAGACTAAACATACAGCTTTAAATGAAAACAGGACAAAGCCCAATAGGTTCTGAAACCCATACACCAGTCGATTGCGAGCCGAGAGGGGGAACCCTAAGAGCCATGACTCATCTGCCGCAAATACAATTAGGAGAGTACAAATAGGTGAGTCAACACAGACACACACAGACAAACAAGGGCAAACAAGGACACAGAGGGTCGCTGCAAGGGGCCAGGAACCTGTTGACACAGCTACGGCTCCTGGCTGGTAGTTGACGTTGATGACACAACTGTCTATTGCTCTGCTCTCACTCAGCTGTTTGTCACATTACAACTGTTCAGGGACAGTTTGTATTCCAGTATCACAAATTAAAATTAAAAATCTTTATTCACAAACGTGTGTACATTTATAGTTGTTTATTTTATACCTATTTACAGTAAATTGTGTACCTAAGAATCATAACAATAACATAAAATGTAATATCTGTAAATTTATCTCGGTAGTACAGCCGGGTTCCTTCTCTACATACAATCGAGAATTCCGGGTTCGAATCCCGGGCGGGAGAGAAATGATTGGGCACATTTCCTTTCACCTAATGCCTCCTGAGCAGCAATGAGCGTCAGCACCATCAGCACAGAGGTGGGATCAGCGGTGTCTACAATGCGTCACAAACACTTCAAGGTCAGGGCTGACCCCTCTGGACGACCAGGCATTCTCAAAGAACGACCTCCTGAAGATCCTCAAAGACATCACCAATGTGAAACTTATCAACATCGGACAAGGAGTCGATATTTTGCTCTGTTTCTCGAGCGAGGAGACCTCGAAAACCTACAGAAACACGACGATGAAATGCGCACCTCGAACTCAACTAACCACATAAATTCCTGGCTGCTAGATCGGTCTTTGTCAGCGAGACCAGCCAGTGGGGCACGGACAGGGACCGGGAGATGTTAACTTAGAAGTAGAACATCAGAACATGGGGATACTTTGTGAGGCAAGCGTCGACCCATGAAACTAACCTTCACCACATTAGATGCGGTTATGCAAGCCATCATGCAAAGACTCAACTGCTTTGGAATCAAGATCCCACCCTGCCGAGAATAGCAGCATTTGCGCCAAGGACAGCCACTACTCAATCTTAAAGTCAGAAACGTAATTCTTCCTGCGCTGCAAAAGCGACCACCCGGCGATTTTCCACCGCTGCCCTCGCAGACAAGACATTATCAAGCAGCAGGTTGAGTCCAAGAAAGCCAAACCTTCCACCTCCGCCATTAGTGTGGCCAGCACCGCCTCAAGCAACTCTACTCCCAGCATCCAACCAGAAGCCTTCCCCCATCTTACCAGACAACGGCCCCATCAGACAGACATCCCAGCCTCCACATTGGGGAGCCAGCAACCAACCAGCACCCTTTTAACCCCACGCCTCATGTGACGAGATTATCTCTGGACTCATCTCTGCCTTTCGGGGACACTCTCCAAATCGTCACAGAACTCAACCCCATGTACCTTGCCAACGGCTGGACCCTATCATCGCCCCTGAGGCTAGACTCGCTGCCTCTCCTTCCACCAGAAGGTCAATCACAAGGACTACTACAAGATGACCTCAACCCAGATGCCAGCTTCACCCAAGCCCAAGGCTTCACAAACGGTATCACCCTCCACCCCGGCTCTAAACACCCCTACGATCACCATTACATCCGACGCGCTCGCCGATGTACTGTCTAAACCTCCAAGCAACACCACCAAAGCTACAGCGGCAGCCACTACCACCAATCTGTGACACAAGTCTTCGCAAACTAAACCAACGGCTCCAGACGACGCTACGGAGTCGAGTTCAGACGAGGAGGAAACAGTTGGAGCCCCATCTCCACATCATCAATTCAACACCTACTCCGTGCAAGATTTCCTCATGGAAGCCTCCTCACCAAACTCCAACGACTGCACGGCCACGTCAACACGAAGCAAGTCTCAGTCGAGAAGAAAACAGAAGACCCAGACCTGCGACAAGACTTGCAAACATCCATCTGTAGCAGAAGAACGAAGCCTCATGAAAGAAGCCAGATGAAGTACGAAGACTGAGGCGCCTGCAGGCGACTCTCCACCTCACCTCCAGCCCTGACGCAGACCTCTCAAGCCCACTCAGCCTTCCACGCCGCCTCCCGCCACCCAAACAAAAACCAAGATCAATAACTACGGAAAACACCAGACGCCAACCCGCGGTGGATAGGCCCCGAACACTTTAGCCTCCTCGTTCCCCATCCAAATCCTCTTCAAGAATTTCATCTCCACATCCTTCTGCCTCCCCTGGTCTTTTTCAACTCTGGCTTCCTGTCCCCTGACACAATGATTTATTATTATTACTATAAACTCAAGACTGGGATTTATACCAAGAAGCTATACTAATCAGTGATTTAAGAAGCATTTCAGTTGTCATATTCAGAATAAGGTACTATATGCTTAAAAACTTTGACAAATGGTAACAATAATGACTGAACCTTTCAGATGAACATCAGCCTAAACTAAACTTTCAAATTTTGGCATAAAGTGAATTTATTTTACAATTTGAAAGGTGATATATATTGGAAAAATGAGGAGTAGCGAAGGAAGGGAATTATCAGGGGAGAAACGCCAAGTCATTACGACTAAATAGCACTTAAAAGGAGTCAGGATAAGGATTTAGGACGTACGATTTTAAGATGAATGGTGTCTCAACCACTTGGACGGTCGGGGATTGAACGCCGACCTGCATGAAGCGAGACCGTCGCTCTACCGTCCTGCCTAAGTGGTTGAAAATGGGGAGTAGTTTACGATTAGAGCAGTAAGAGAGATATTAGACCAATTTGTATGGCAAAAGTAGTATGTGAAGACCACTTAAAAACTAATATATACTAATTAGTCCATAATATTATATAAACATTTTCATGCACTCAGCAATTCTACCTCAACAGATTCTAGAGTTATTCTAGAGTCACACCGTACCAAATGTCACACTACTACCGCACACAGTACCACCTCTCACAGCACTACCTCTCACAATACCACCTCTCACTGTACTAAATCTCACAGTACTACCTCTACCAGTACCACATCTCACAGTACTACTCCACACAGTACAACCTCTCACAGTACTACCTCTCACAGTACCACCTCTCACGGTACAACCTCTGACAGTACTACCTCTCACAGTATCACCTCTCACATTACCACCTCTCACACTACTACCTCCCACAGTATTACCTCTCACAGTACTACCTCTTATAGTACTTCCTCTCACAGTTCCACCTCTCACAAGACTTCCTCTCACATTACCACCTCTCACACTACTACCTTTTAGGGTACTACCTCTCACACTACTATATCTCACAGTACACTCTCTCACACTACTACGTCTCACAGTACCACATCTCACACTACTACCTCTCACACTACTACGTCTCACAGTACCACATCTCACACTACTACCTCTAACACTACTACGTCTCACAGTACCACATCTCACACTACTACCTCTCACACTACTACCTTTCACAGTACCACCTCTCACCATGTGAGAGGTACTGTGAGAGGTAGTAGTGCGTGAGGTGGTACTGTGAGCGGTAGTAATATGAAAGGTAGTAGTGTGAGAGGTTGTACTGTGAGAGGTAGTAGTGTGAGAGGTAGTAGTGTGAGAGGTAGTAGTGTGAGAGGTCGTACTGTGAGAGGGGGTAGTGTGAGAGAGTGTACTGGGTAGTGTACTGTGAGAGGTAGCAGTGTAAGAGGTAGTAGTGTGAGAGGTAGTAGTGTGAGAGATAGTACTGTGAGAGGTAGTAGTATGAGAGGTGGTACTGTGAGAGGTAGTAGTGTGCGAGGTAGTACTGTGAGAGGTAGTAGTGTAAGAGGTGGTACTGTGAGAGGTAGTAGTGTGAGAGATAGTACTGTGAGAGGTAGTAGTGTGAGAGGTCGTACTGTGAGAGGTAGTAGTGTGAGAGGTTGTACTGTGAGAGGTAGTTGTGTGAGAGGTAGTACTGTGACAGGTTGTAGTGTTAGAGGTAGTAGTATGAGAGGTGGTACTGTGAGAGGTAGTAGTTTGAGAAGTAGTACTGTGAGAGGTAGTAGTGTGAGAAGTGGTATTGTGAGAGGTAGTAGTGTGATACGTGGTAATGGTAGAGGTAGTCGTGTGAGAGGTAGTATTGAGAGAGGAAGTAGTGAGAGAGGTGGTACTGTGAGAAGTAGTTGTGTGAGAGGTAGTAATGTGACAGGTTGTAGTGTGAGAGGTAGTAGTGTGAGGGGTGGTACTGTGAGAGGTAGTAGTTTGAGAGGCAGTAGTGTGAGAGGTGGTACTCTCATATTACTACCTCTCACAGAACCACCAATCACACTACTACCTCTCACACTACTACCTCTCACAGTACCACCTCTCACACTACTACCTCTCACACTACAATCTGTCACAGTACTACCTCTCACACAACTACCTCTCACAGTACCACCCCTCACACTACGACCTCTCACAGTACGACCTCTCACACTACTACCTGTCACACTACTACCTCTCACACTACTACCTCTCACAGTACCACCTCTCACACTACTACCTCTCACAGTACCACATCTCACAATACTACCTGTCACAGTACCACATCTCACACTACTACCTCTCACAGTACCACCTCTCACACTACTACCTCTCACACTACTACCTCTCACACTACTATCTCTCACACTACTACCTCTCACAGTACCACCTCTCACATTACTTCCTCTCACACTACTACCTCTCACATTACCACCTCTTACACTACTACCTATCAAAGTACCACCTTTCACACTACTACGTCTCAGAGTACTACCTCTCACACTACTACCTCTCACAGTACCACCTCTCACACTACTTCCTCTCACAGTACTACGTCTCACAGTACCACGTCTCACACTACTACCTCTCACACTACTACCTTTCACAGTACCACCTCTCACCATGTGAGAGGTACTGTGAGAGGTAGTAGTGTGTGAGGTGGTTCTGTGAGCGTTAGTAATATGAAAGGTAGTAGTGTGAGAGGTAGTAGTGTGAGAGGTAGTAGTTTGAGAGGTCGTACTGTGAGAGGGGGTAGTGTGACAGAGTGTACTGGGTAGTGTACTGGTAGGTGTGGTACTGTGAGAGGTAGTAGTGTAAGAGATAGTAGTGTGAGAGTTAGTACCGTGAGAGGTAGTAGTGTGAGAGGTGGTACTGTGAGAGGTAGTAGTGTGAGAGATAGTACTGTGAGAGGTAGTAGTGTTAGAGGTTGTACTGTGAGAGGTAGTAGTGTGAGAGGTAGTATTGTGGGAGGAAGTAGTAAGAGAGGTGGTACTGTGAGAGGTAGTTGTGTGAGAGGTGGTACTGTGAGAGGTAGTAGTGTGAAAGGCAGTCGTGTGAGAGGTGGTACTCTCACATTACTACCTCTCACAGAACCACCTATCACACTACTACCTCTCACACTACTACCTCTCACAGTACCACCTCTCACACTACTACCTCTCACACCACAATCTGTCACAGTACTACCACTCACACAACTACCTCTCACAGTACCACCTCTCAAACTACTACCTCTCACAGTACGACCTCTCACACTACTACCTGTCACAGTACCACCTCTCACACTACTACCTTTCACAGTACCACCTCTCACAGTTCTACCTCTCACACTACTACCTCTCACAGAACTACCTATCACAGTACTACCTCTCACAGTACCACCTCTCACACTACTACCTCTCACAGTACTACCTCTCACACTACTACCTCTCTCAGTACCACCTCTCATACTACTACCTCTCACAGTACTACCTCTCACACTACTACCTCTTACACTACTACCTCTCACAGTACCACATCTCGCAGTACAATCTCTGACACTACTACCTCTCACAGTAATACGTCTCACACTACTACCTCTCACAGTACCACTTCTCACACTACTACCTCTCACACTACTACCTCTTACAGTACCACCTCTCACACTACTTCCTCTCAAACTACAACGTTTCACAGTACTACCTCTCACACAACTACATCTCACAGTACCACCTCTCACAGTACCATCTCTCACACTACTACTATTCACAGTAGTACCTCTCACTCTACTTCCTCTCATAGTACTACCTCTGACAGCGCTACCTCTCAGAAGACTGTCTCTCACAGTTCCAACTCTCACAGTACTTCCTCTCATAGTACCATCTTTCACAGTACCACCTATATCAGTACTACCTCTCACAGTACTACCTCTAACCGTACCACCTCTCAAAGTACTAGCTGTCAAAGTACCACCTCACACAGTACCACCTCGCATAGTACTATCTTTCACAGTGCCACCTCTCAATACTACCTGTCACAATACTACTTCTCACAGTACTAGCTCTCACAGTATCACCTCTCACAGTACACCCTTGCACAGTATTACCTGTCACAGTACTACTTCTCAGAGAACCCCCTCCTACAGTACTACATCTCACAGTACCACCTCTCTCAATACTACCTCACACAGTACCACCTCTCACAGTACTTCCTATCTCAGTACCACTTCTCATACTTCTGCCTCTCACAGTACTACTGCTCACAGTACTACCTCTAACAGTACCACCTCTCACAGTACTACCTCTCACAGTAACACCTCTAACAGTACTACCTCTCACAGTACCACATTTAACAATACCATCTCTCCTAGCACTACCTCTCACAGTACCACCTCTTACAGTACCACCTCTAACTGTTCCACCTCTCACTGTACCACCTCTCACTGTACCACCTCTCACATTACTACCTCTCACAGTACCACCTCTTACAGTACCACCTCACACAGTTCTGCCTCTCACAGTACTACATCTCACAGTACTACCCTTCACAATACCACCTCTCACAGTACCATCTTTCATAGTACGAAATTTCACAGAACCACCTCTCACAGTACTACCTCTCACAGTACTACTTCTCACAGTACCACCTCTCACAGTACTACCTCACAGTACTACCTCTCACAGTACCACCTATTACAGTACTACCTCTCACAGTACCACCTCTCACAGTCCTACTTCTCACAGTAACACCTCTCACAGTCCTACTTCTCACAGTACCACCTCTCACAGCACTCCCTCTCACAATGTCACCTCTCACAGTACTACTTCTCACAGTACCATCTTTCACAGTACTACCTCTCAAAGTACCACCTTTCACAGAACTACCTCTCACATACCATCTTCCACAGTACTACCTAACAGCACTACCTCCCACAGTATTACCCCTCACAGTACTACCTCTCACAGTTCCACCTCTCACAAGACTTCCTCTCACATTCCTACCTCTCACAGTACTACCTCTCATAGTACTATCTTTCACAGTACCACCTCTAACAGTACTACCTCTCACAATACTACCTCTAACAATACCACCTCTCTCAGTACTACCTCTCACAGTACCATCTTTCATAGTACTACCACTCATTACTACCTCTCAAAGTACCGCCCTTCACAGTACTACCTCTCACAGTATCACCTCTCACAGTACTACCTCTCACAGTACCACCTCTCACAGTGCTACCTCGCACAGTACCCACTCAAATAGTACCACCTCTCACAGTACCACCTCTTAAGGTACCACCTCTCAAGGTACTACCTCTCACAGTACCAGATCTCACTGTACTACCTCTCACAGTACCATGTCTCACAGTACCACCTCTCACACTACTACCTCTCACAGTACCACCTCTCACAGTACTACCTCACACCGTAGCACCTGTCACAGTACTACCGCACACAGTACCACCTCTCCCAGCACTACCTCTCACAATACCACCTCTTACTGTACTGCCTCTCACAGTAATAAATCTCACAGTACTACCTCTACCAGTACCACATCTCACAGTACTACTCCACACAGTACTACCTCTCACAGTACCACCTCTCACAGTACTACCTCTCACAGTACTACCTTCTATAGTACTTCCTCTCATAGTTCCACCTCTCACAAGACTTCCTCTCACATTACCACCTCTCACAGTACTACCTCTCATAGTACTATCTTTCACAGTACCACCTCTAACAGTACTACCTCTCACAATAGTACCTCTAACAATACCATCTCTCACAGTACTAGCTCTCACAGAACTACCTCTCACAGTGCTACCTCTCATAGTACTATCTTTCACAGTACCACCTCTCAATACTTCCTCTCACAGTAATATCTCTCACACTACTACCTCTCACAGTACTACTTCTCACAATAACACCTCCCACAGTACTACCTCTCACAGTACCATCTTTCACAGTACTACCACTCAGTACTACCTCTCAAAGTACCACCTTTCACAGTAGTACCTCTCACAGTACCACCTCTTAGATGACTACATCTAACAGTACCACCTCTAGCAGTACTACCTCACACAGTACCACCTCTCACAGTACTTCCTATCACAGTACAACGTCTCACAGTACTGCCTCTCACAGTACTACATCTCACAGTATTACCTCTAACAGTACCTCCTATCACAGAACTACCTCTCACAGTTACACATCTAACAGTACTACCTCTCACAGTACCACAGTTAACAGTACCATCTCTCATAGTACTACCTCTCACAGTACCACAGTTAACAGTGGTACTACTATCTCTCACAGTCTCACCTCTGACAGTACCACCTCATACAGTTCTGCCTCTCATAGTACTACATCTCACAGTATTTCCTCTAACAGTACCAACTCTCACAGTACCACCTCACACAAACCACCTCTCACAGTACCACCTCACACAGACCACCTCTCACAGTACTACCTCTCACAGAACTCACTCAGTACTACCTCTCACAGTACCACCTCTTACATTAGTACCTTCCACAGTACCACCTCACAGTACTACCTCTCACAGCACCACCTCTCACTGTACTACCTCTCACAGTATCATCTCTCACAGTACCACCTCTCACACTACTACATTTGACAGTACCACCTCTCACAGTACTACCTCATACAGTACCATTCTCACAGTACTATCTGTCACCGTACCATTTCTCACAGTACTGCCACTCACAGTACTACCTCTCACAGTACCACCTCTCACATTACCACCTCTCAGACTACTACCTCTCACAGTATTACCTCTCACAGTTCTACCTCTCATAGTACTACCTCTCACAATGCCACCTCTCACAAGACTGCCTCTCACAGTAATACCTCTCACAATACTACCTCTCACAGTATTACCTCTCAAAGTACCACCTTTCATAGTTCTACCCTCCCAGTACCACCTTTCACAGTACTACATCTAATAGTGCCACCTCTCTCAGTACTTCCTCACACAGTACCACCTCTCACAGTGCTTCCTCTCACAGTGCTTCCTCACACAGTACCACCTCTAACAGTACTACCTCTCACAGTACCACCTCTCACACTACTATCTCTCACAGTACCACCTCTCACAGTACTACCTCACTTAGTACCACCTCTCACAGTACTACCTCTAACAGTACCACGTCTCACTGTAATGCCTCACACAGTACCACCTCTCACAGTACTACCTCTCACAGTACTACATCTCACAGTACTACCTCTAACAGTACCACGTCTCACAGTACTGCCTCACACAGTACCACCTCTCACAGTACTACCTCTCACAGTACCACCTCCCACAGAAAGTTTGGTGTTGAGGTTAACTCCCACTAACCTCTGGAAGGTTTAGTGTTGGGGTTAACTCCCACCAACCTGTGGAAGGTTTAGTGTTGGGGTTAACTCCCACCAACCTGTGGAAGGTTTAGTGTTGGGGTTAACTCCCACCAACCTGTGGAAGGTTTAGTGTTGAGGTTAACTCCCACTAACCTCTGGAAGGTTTAGTGTTGGGGTTAACTCCCACCAACCTGTGGAAGGTTTAGTGTTGGGGTTAACTCCCACTAACCTCTGGAAGGTTTAGTGTTGGGGTTAACTCCCACTAACCTCTGGAAGGTTTAGTGTTGGGGTTAACTCCCACCAACCTGTGGAAGGTTTAGTGTTGGGGTTAACTCCCACTAACCTCTGGAAGGTTTAGTGTTGGGGTTAACTCCCACCAACCTCTGGAAGGTTTAGTGTTGGGGTTAACTCCCACTAACCTCTGGAAGGTTTAGTGTTGAGGTTAACTCCCACCAACCTCTGGAAGGTTTAGTGTTGGGGTTAACTCCCACCAACCTCTGGAAGGTTTAGTGTTGGGGTTAACTCCCACCAACCTCTGGAAGGTTTAGTGTTGGGGTTAACTCCCACCAACCTCTGGAAGGTTTAGTGTTGGGGTTAACTCCCACCAACCTGTGGAAGGTTTAGTGTTGGGGTTAACTCCCACCAACCTCTGGAAGGTTTAGTGTTGGGGTTAACTCCCACCAACCTGTGGAAGGTTTAGTGTTGGGGTTAACTCCCACTAACCTGTGGAAGGTTTAGTGTTGGGGTTAACTCCCACCAACCTGTGGAAGGTTTAGTGTTGGGGTTAACTCCCACCAACCTGTGGAAGGTTTAGTGTTGAGGTTAACTCCCACCAACCTATGGAAGGTTTAGTGTTGAGGTTAACTCCCACCAACCTGTGGAAGGTTTAGTGTTGAGGTTAACTCCCACCAACCTGTGGAAGGTTATTAAGACGACAATGAAGGCTTCCTGACCTAGCAGGAAGTATACATTTGTCCTATACATAGTCCAGTATATAAGTAAGCTGTCAGTGTATATACACCGAGAAGCGGGTTACATCTCTCTGTGTATACAATATATACTGTTCACAGGAGCAGGGTTATGTATATCATAGCAACTGGTCCAGAAGTTGGTGCATGATAGTCGGAGAACAAATAGTATCTTTAAAGACACTTGGACAATTTGAATTCAATATACCTCACTGGTAACTACTGAGGGAAATTGCATTTATGTGTCATTCCATTTATTTGTCATATCATTCATGTGTCATATCATTCATGTGTCATACCATTTGTGTCATATCATTCATGTGTCATACCATTTGTGTCATATCATTCATGTGTCATACCATTTATGTGTCAGCATTTATGTCTCATACCATTTAATTAGCTCATTCATCTCCCTCTAGCGGGAAAAAGAAACATACAAGTGTATAATCTGAATTTAATGAATTTACATTGTTAGTATATCATCATATTCGCATTCAAATGGAGAATTAAATTCCTCTCCTAATTACGTATGGAAAATGAAGGAATAAACATTAGGTCAGATATGGATCATTATGACCAACACTTTGAATCATTGTGAAGGAAGAAGGTTCTTGGCGGCGATGTAGCAAGCATTGACTGGCCGGCTCTGAGGTGACTATTGATCATTTATGATAGAGTCACCACAGTTCTCATTAGAATTAATTTCAATATTGTTGACCAAACCACTGAAGAGACGACGACGTTTACGACCATCTCGTTACGTCGTCGTCTCTTCATGGTCAACATGTCTTCAGCTACGGTATTGTGAGTCGTCAATCTGTAATTTCAATATTATAATAAGGGAAAGATCTTTGCGAATATAATGCTTTAATTGATTTAAAAAAAAAAATAATACATTTCTTCCTCCTCCGGGGCATCGTAAACATCTTACGAGGAAATTAACCAGACTTTACGTAATTACTCGACAGTAAACACCCAGTTTCTCGCGTAACGACCAGCCTGGTGCAGGCAAATTAATTTCTGATAATAACAAAACTATGGGAACTGGTTGTAATTTCAATGGTTTAATAGTAAGCATGTTTTTCTTTCTTTTGGACTCATTAGCTTTATGCATGTTAGTAATTACTTCCTCATAGTCCAATTATCTTACTATTTATTCTGATGTACACTTACAAACATGTACCGGTAAGGAAAATATTGGTAATAAGTATTTATACCTTGGTGTACAGCTGGTTAATGCTGACTGGACATTAGAACAGTAATACAGTAATTACCCTCACCCAAAGGATCGTTTTGAATTAAAGTATTAATTACATATCATGTAATAAAAACTGGCCAGTAATTCAGTGCCACCTGTCAACCACCCCTCTGGTATATTGGGACTACATTGGCCGTCTTACTAATTTTTGGCAGTTCGCCTGCTACCAGTGATTTGTTGTATACCATGGATCGTGGCAGTACACTGATTAGTACATTGAGCCATACCATTGATCTGAGGGCGAGGAGAAGCAAAGATGTGACAGTCAGCATTATCTCACACTACTCTAACATCAAGTTCTTAATTAAGAAAGTCAGAGCCTCAGTCGATCAAAAGACCTTTAGATACGGTAAATATACGTATACAATTGTTCAGGAAGACGTCTATAACTTTTTGACAGGTCTGTAGCTTGATGCGAAAAAGGTTATGACTCTATACGAATAATCGACCATTAGGAAAATATACATGTTCTCTAAATGGCAGCAGTGAAGACCAGACAGACACAATCCTCCTCCACCTGGAGAGAGGTGAAGCAACTTGTCTTCTAAATAGTACGTCGCATTTTGACGTTCACTCTTCCTAAGTCCAAAAACTTTCGTACAAGAAAATGGTAGCAGCTCGCGAAATTGACAAACTGTCCCGTTTCGGTAGTCTGGTAGGTTAGGATAAGGGCACTTTGGTACAGCAGGTTCTTGAAGTTGGGAACGCTAGCGAGAACGAAGCATTTGGACATCAATGCTTCACTAGTGTCAACATCCCCATTGCATCACATACTTCAACCTATTCTCAGTGTAACAAGTTCACCCCATAGCTTCCATGGAGGGACTGGTCAAAATAGGGTCTTCGTTACCCATCTGCACAAAAACGTATACTTTAAACTATAGCAACCTTGCAGGGCATCGCCAAAAGCGAGTCAGAGTAACCATAACCTAACACGTCTAGGCCTAATATATGAAGTATTAGTCCTAATTTACTACATACATGTAATAAACTAGTCCTAGGCAAAGTTAAGTTTGATAGGTGTATTCTTTTTCACCAATAGTAATAGTACAAAAAGTGCATTTTTTGGTGGGATGCAACACTGCATATTTTGCATTATCATCCATAACAACTGAGAGTGCAATACATGTTGGATGACTGGTTGCATGCTTGGCATTACATTACGTCACTTCCAACTTTGGCTCCTACATATGACATAAACATCAGGGTGTTCAGTTATTTTAGGAGAATGAGCCAATTTAAATTAACAATTTCTAATATCATCAGTAATTACTAATTGGTGTAGATTTGACATGACTCTCAAGAACATGGTACAAAACGTTATCCTTTACATCACACTCTTAAATTTGTGAATTGATTTTCTATATGGAGACTTTACTCCTCTAAAGGCAGTTTAATCATATGTTATAAAAGTCATCCTTCAGTATTTCTGTGAGAGTTCATTTTCTAAACTGATTATATTGGCATATATATATGTGGGAACCTGTGAGATTTGTATTTATTTAATTTATATGAATTTATATAGAATTTATATTTACGTTAATATATATCTTTCGATAGCAATTGGTATGATGTTAAGTGGACTGTATTTCTGCAATAATCTCACAAATCGATCCTTACACATTAGGGGGGTTCATATTAAATATATATATATAAATGCAGCCAATCAAACTACAGTATTAACTACATATATTAGTAAATAAATTGGAGGTGCCTTATCTTATTGTACAGCAGGCTTAGTCCACCAGATATAACTAGGATGTAGACCCCAAATTATCCTCGTGTGAGGCTAGCTTCCATCACCCATAGTAACTGATGTACCAAGATTAATTTGCATCCTCTTCTTGTTCCTGTCAAAGGGCACTAGCTGTAAAGCCGGAATCCCTAATATATGACAGCTATATCAGAGAAAACACTGTATATTAAATAAGATAAGGACCAAGGCTTAATTACCTGGGTTGAGTCGATCGTTTGTATTCTAACCAGTATTAATCATATCTACCTAACATTACTGGCCAATAATGACTTAGATAAGATTTCGGAAAGACACTTCCCTTGTGGTTGTTGACAGCGTGTTGATGATGGTAGAACACTTAAGTTGATCTCCATAACACTTCGTCCAAGAGAAATTATAGGAGCCGAACTCGCTCCAACGACTCTGGTCTTACAAACAATGGCTGACCTCTTCACAGACGCCTTGGCTCGCCTTGTCCAATGTCATTAAGTGATAGAAGGGTCACATTTACTCTATTTTGATACTGATAATTAAGTTAATTCAAATGAGATGTTTTTATGATATTAAAAGTCCAAAGACATATGTATTTAAGAATTATTCCCAACAGAATAGCTGGTGAATTTAAAGTACTATGTGGCAATGATATCCCGTTTTCTATTGACGGAAAATTCCACTACAAGCTACATTTTCTATGGTAACTTGTGTATAGAACACAGCAGCAATATTATCTGCATGTTTTATGTAATATTAGTAAATAGTGTTGGGGTTTCCCACAGTGTATATATATATTATATGTTCCTACTTCAAATATTTGGAATATAATATGAAGCAACTGACAAGGTTCTAAAATGCTATGAGTTAAACTTGGTTAATGTGGGTTAGGGTACTACTCAAGATGAATCAAGCTGGGTTAGTATGAGTTTGGGTTGCCACGGTGGGCTACGGTGGGTTAGGGTGAGCTTGGGTGGCCATGGTGGGTTAGGGTGAGCTTGGGTGGCCACAATGGGTTAAAGTGAGCTTGGTGGTCAGGGTGGGCTACGGTGGGTTAGGGTGAGCTTGGGTGGCCAGGATGGGTTAGGGTGAGCTTGGGTGGCCAAGATGGGTGACAGTGGGTTAGTATGAGCTTGGGTGGCCACGGTGTGCTACGGTGGGTTAGGGTGAGCTTGGGTGTCCACGGTGGGCTATGGTGGGTTAAGGTGAGCTTGAGTGGCCACGATGGATGACAGTGGGTTAGGGTGAGCTTGGGTGGCCATTGTGGGTTAGGGTGAGCTTGGGTGGCCACGGTGGGTTAGGGTGAGCTTGGGTGGCCACGGTGGGTGGCAGTGAGTTAGGGTGAGCTTGGGTGGCCACGATGGGTGACGGTGGGTTAGGGTGAGCTTGGGTGGCCACGGTGGGTTTCGGAGGGTTAGGGTGAGCTTGGGTGGCCACGATGGGTGACAGTGGGTTAGGGTGAGCTTGGGTGGCCACGATGGGTGGCAGTGGGTTAGGGTGAGCTTGGGTGGCCACGATGGGTGGCTTTAGGTTAGGGTGAGCTTGGGTGGCCACGATGGGTGTGTTACGGCCCTATTGGGCCGCAACTGGGGTTCTTCTCTGATGTTATTAGAGTTCGAGTATCCGGCTCCAAGTTAGAAGTGGCTTTCAAGGGGTGTGTTCCGTAACGCAAGTAAATTAAAGGGGAAGGGATAAAAATGCACTAATTTAAATATATATATTCACCACCACCAATAAATAAATATATAAACAGTCACTCGCTGGGGCTATAACTACACTTATGTACATTAACTTGTCTTCCTCTGAAAACACAGGATGCTCTACGGTGCTCCAGACGAGTAGCCCTGGTTCTCTTCTTGTGGCCTCACGATGAATCCTTAGATTCCCTAGGTGAATCTACCCTGGCCACAGGCCAGCCAAATCACAGTCCCACTGGGTGCACCGTCGTGGAGGCCTTCAACCACAAATCCAGCCTGTAGCTGGCAGGTTCCAATCAGCTCTGCTGCGTAGGCCACTCCACGACCGATACTAGGGTTGCGAGCCCTAGGCAGGAGCCTCGTGTGATTCCACAGATCACTCTCCTCTCTCAACAACACCCCAGTGGCTACTCTTCTCCACCAGTTAGCCCCGGGTACGATAATTCCTGGTTCTGCCACCTCACAGGCAGGCTAACACAACCGTGTTCATCCGGGGGGTGACTCACAGCTTCTGCAGCAAACACATGGAGATACTATGGCTGCCTTGGGTAGACTGATCCAACGTCCAATACAGCAGTCCCAGGTCGACTCTGTAATCAGACACGTCATCAGTACTAGTTACACTCTAGGGCACCTCACTTACAGGCTTAGACACAAACGCCCACCTATCCACTCCATAGATGGCGTTGCTGTCTAAGCATCACCTCACCAGAGGTCAGCAGCGGCTATGTTATGAGCTGATCAAGACGGGAAACCAGCCCCTGTGGCCGGTATATCCCGTCCTCGCAAGATGGCGTCGCCCATTTGGAGGAGGTTTCAGGAGCTGACCCACAGATGGCGATGTCGTCACTGCTCCGTGCTCGGACGCTGGGCTCGGGTCCGTAACAGGGTGGCAGTGGGTTAGGGTGAGCTTAGGCGGCCACGATGGGTGACAGTGGGTTAGGGTGAGCTTGGGTGGCCACGATGGGTGGCAGTGGGTTAGGGTGAGCTTGGGTGGCCACGATGGGTGGCATTAGGTTAGGGTGAGCTTGAGTGGCCACGATGGGTGACAGTGGGTTAGAGTGAGCTTGGGTGGCCACGATGGGTGACAGTGGGTTAGGGTGAGCTTGGGCGGCCACGATGGGTGACAGTGGGTTAGGGTGAGCTTGGGTGGCCACGATGGGTGACAGTGGGTTAGGGTGAGCTTGGGTGGCCATGATGGGTGACAGTGGGTTAGGGTGAGCTTGGGTGGCCACGATGGGTTAGGGTGAGCAGGAGAGATTTGGTTGTATGGGTGAGTTGCTAGGTGAGGATTCACTTGATTGTTTGTTCAGCTTCAGTGGCTTTGAAAGATGTGGAAGTGAGTCAGCAACTGACTCGACCCTGCAATTTACAGAAGGAAAAATAAGCATATCCGGTAAAACTAAGAGACTGATCAAGGTTGCCAAATGAGGGGAACTGTAACAGCATGACTGCCGTTTGAATACAATAACTACTGTACTCATCTAGTAATTTTACTCGTCTAGTTGTGCTTGCGGGTGTTGAGATTTGGCTCTTTGGTCCCACCTCTCAACTGTCAATCAACTTGTGTACAGAATCCTGAGCCTATTCTGCTCTATCATATCTACATTTGAAACTGTGTATGGAGTCTGCCTCCACCACATCACTACTTAATGCATTCTTTTTGTTAACTACTCTGACATTGAAAAATTATTTTTAATGTCTCTGTGGCTCACTTGAGTACTAAGTTTCCACCTGTGTTCCTTTATTCGTGTTCCACCCATGCTAAAGAATTTGTCTTTGTCCACCCTGTCAATTTCCCTGATATTTTTGTTGGTGGTTATCATGTCTCCCCTTACTTTTCTGTTTTCCAGGGATGTGAGGTTCATCTTCCTTAGCCTTTCCTCGTAGCTCATACCTCTCAGTTCCAGAACGAGTCTGGTGGAATACCTCTGAATCTTCTCTGCCTTTGTCTTGTGTTTAAATAGGAATGGACTCCAGGCTGGAGCTGCATATTCCAGGATTGGTCTTACATATGTGGTATACAAGGTCCTGAACGATTCCTTACACAAGTTTCTAAAGGCAGTTCTAAAAAAGTGTCATTATTATATCAAGTAAATTTTGGCCAAGGCACAGTGACGCACCTCGGTTATGAAGTGGGCTAAGGAAAAGTGTTACCTCGGCAAGGTAAAATCCGTGCCATTCTGGAGTATCTCGTGCTCCAGTCTAAAAAGGATATTCAAAGGTTTATCGGTATGTGTGCGTACTATTGACGCTTTTGTCAGAACTTTTCCAGTGTTGCCACTCCTCTCACAAACTTGTTGCGGAAGGCCGTTAAATTTAAGTGGTCATCAGACTGTGCAGAGGCATTTAAAAATTTGAAATTGATCTTAGCTTTCGCCCCAGTGCTCGCTAGTCCAAGGTTCGACCGACCATTTAAAATTCATGTTGGCGCGTCTGACTCGGGTGCTGGTGCAGTGTTGTTGCAAACTGGGGATGATCAAGTGGAACACCCAGTATATTATTACTCTGTGAAATTTGACAAGGCGCAACACAATTATTCAGTGGTAGAAAAAGAGGCGTTGGTGCTAGTGTTAACATGTAAAAAGTTCGAAGTCTACCTCACAGGTAATATAGTGGAAATGTACACGGACCATAACCCACTAGTTTTCCTGAATCAAATGAAGGAAAAGAATAAACGCATCCTTAGGTGGGCATTGTACCTACAGGACTTCAATCTTTCCATTATCCACCTACCGGGCTGGCTCAACGTGATAGCCGACGCTCTGTCCCGGTTGCCTGAGTAACATTCATCTGGGCCACAGGATGCCATTTACCAACTATCATGCTTTAGTTATATATTTTTTTTTGTAGGTTCTCCTGTGACATTAAATATTCCGTGTCCAATTTATTTACTTCCCTGATTTTTTGTGTGTATGTGTTTTTTCTTTCAGAGAATTCCTTTGTACTTTTCATGCAGAGAAATTGTTGTTTTGATTGATTTTCTTTTATGCCATGGATTTTCCTTTTTATTCTCTGTATAGTCTTACAAACAAATATGACTACTATTCTAGTAGCCACATTTTTTTTTCTCTGAAGGGGGGAGGAGTGTTATGACCCTGGGTTCCTCAGTTGGAAACCAGAGGTCAAATTGAGCTAAATAAACTACTTTATATTAGTGGGACGCATGGCGAGGTGTCTTTGTTTGTATCTTCCCTGCCAGACGTAAGACGATTCTTGTTTCTCAAAGAGCATTTAAAGACTGAGCTTGTGATTAGTTATTAATTAATAAAATAGGCAGCAACTATGTTTACAAATGAGTAGCAAGTATTAGTAAAGTAGATCTGAGTAAACTTGGATATAGGGCTGCTGTTCGATTAGTTGAGTAGTCTGCTGGCAGCGAGTCAGCTGCGGAAGGAGACTGGAGACGGTCTCCCTTTTCTGGCGGGCGTCTGTGGTGTCAAGAGCTTTTCTGAGTTGCTCTGCACCCCTCTACCTTTCCTCCTACTTCTTTCCCTCACCTTAAGTTCCTGTAACCATTAAGATAAGTACTGTGTATTTAATTGAGCATACTCTGGAAGTGTAAGATTTGTGTAGACCGTGAGTAGTATTTGCCAGTGTTTTGGGTACCCCCAAGTGTTGTGTTGTGTTAGGGTACCACGTGGGCTCACTACCCCTAAGCTGCCTCAAGCTTCAAGTCCTTCACTAGTAAACTTTACCCAAGCTTGTGCCATTGTAAACCTTGTATCCTGCCTATGTGGACCAAGGATTTTAACGTAAGATAGAGTGGTAAAGTAATTATTGTTATTGGTGTGAATGTATTTGGGGGGTGGTTAAGGGGTTAATAAATAAGAAAATTAGTATTAAAGGAGTATCCATTCTTCCTGTGTAGGAGATCTATGATCTACCTCTAAGCTGACATTGTCTTGTCACCAATTAATTATTTACCCTTATGTTTCTTGGGGGCCGGGCTTTTAAGATCTCCATTACTTTGGTTACATCTTGATACTAACGTCTGACCCTACTCTAAATTAATACTAGATCCCCATAGCAGCACTTTTAAATACATAACAGGTGGTATAAAGTGTTGGGGGGTGGTGGAATAAAGTGCAGGAGGGGTGGTGGTATAAAGTGCAGGGAGTGAAGGTATAAAGTGCAGGGGATGGTGTTATAAAGTGCAGGGAGTGGTGGTATAAAGTGCAGAGGGGTGGTGATATAAAGTGCAGGGGATGGTGGTATAAAGTGCAGGGTGTGGTGGTAATAAGTGCAGGGGGATGGTGGTATAAAGTGCAGGGGGGGTGGTGGATAAAGTGCAGGATGTGGTAGTTTAAAGTGCAGGGGATGGTGGTATAAAGTGCTGGGGGGTGGTGGAATAAAGTGCAGGGGTTGATTTTATAATGTAATACCCCCACCTTGCTTTACCCCATCCTCACTTAAAAATCCCAGCTCTACGCTGTTGCAAGATCTCTATGGCCCTCACTGAACTCCCAGCTAACTGTTAAACTGAAATATTAAATGGTGGAAAGCTACAAAATGAAGGGGTTATTAATTTTATATAATAATGAATACTTAAACTTACACTGCCACCACCTTTCTGCTACCCTGAATGTACTGCCCATCACTACTGATCTCCCAGGAAGGACAGAAATCAATAATCAAGAAACTTGAGGGACGTAGGAATCTTGGCAATAATGCTTGGGAATTAAATAGAAATCTTTACTTATTGAGGATTCAAGAGCAACTTTAATATCCCTGATATGGAGGAGATTACATGGGGATTTTTAGTACAGAACATAAAAACCACATTTAAAAATGACTCAGTATTATTAAAAGGGGGAACAGATAACTAAACAACAAAATACCTTAATAAGCACTTTATTTATCAAATACACGTATATTTATATCCTGGCTGTAATTACTATATTAGGCAATAGTATCTACTGATGGGCATGAATACTCAAGTGCACATTACCTTAACCTGATACTGGCCACAGATGTTGAATGGCTGTCCTCAGGCCGTGAAGGGACCTTTCCAAGGTCACTCCCAAAGACACACTAACTAATATTTTCTTAACAAACTTACCAGTGGAAACACGCTCTACCCACAACTTAGTTCCTTAGACCCAATAAACCCCGCCTTTCAAAGTCAAGAGCCAATCAGTTCAATAGTCCTGTTCTAAATTTTTGGTCCTGCCAACCAGTGCCATGACTAGCTCCCCCCCCCCCCGTCCCTAGACCACCCTGGACATCAACCAATCAAGCTCCAGGCTAGGTATAGGTATGCTTCTAGGCTAGGTTAAGGTCTGTTTCCCTTGACAGAAATCTCACGTAACTGGCAATAAGCAATACAACCGGCTCCTGAGAACAAGCTGGTCTGGCCAGCCTCCCAACCGAAATTTGAGAACTACGGTTTTATGGCACTGAATTTTACTGGCCCTCAATTTGTCAATAGCTATAGACGGACAGAGAGAGGGGAAGGGTTGGGATGGAAGTTTGGAAGGAGGATTGATGACGAGGATTAGGGAATAGGAGGATTGGGGCAGGACGGGACGAGTGGCCAGCGACGGTCTCACATGCGTAAGGAAATCTGAGTCCAACTGTTTATGGCAGAAAAGGGCCAATGGGGGAGGGAGGGGGGTGGAAGAATGACCAAGGAAGGGGACTGCCAACTAGGGGAAGAGGAAGGTGAAGGGGGGAAGGGGAAGGAAAGGGAAAAAAATATGGTCTGTGTACAGATCATTACAATAAAGTTCAGGGGGATGGTCGAATAAAGCGCAGGGGGAGGTGGTATAAAGTGCAGGGGGAGGTGGTATAAAGTGCAGGCGGGTGGTGATATAAAGTGCAGGGGGTGGTGGAATAAAGTGCAGGGGGAGGTGGTATAAAGTGCAGGGGGAGGTGATATAAAGTGCAGGGGGAGGTGGTATAAAGTGCAGGGGGTGGTGATATAAAGTGCAGGGGGAGGTGGTATAAAGTGCAGGGGGAGGTGGTATAAAGCGTAGGGGGTGGTGATATAAAGTGCAGGGGGTGGTGGTATAAAGTGCAGGGGGAGGTGGTATAAAGTGCAGGGGGAGGTGATATAAAGTGCAGGGGGTGGTGGTATAAAGTGCAGGGGGAGGTGGTATAAAGTGCAGGGGGAGGTGATATAAAGTGCAGGGGGTGGTGGTATAAAGTGCAGGGGGAGGTGGTATAAAGTGCAGGGGGAGGTGATATAAAGTGCAGGGGGTGGTGGTATAAAGTGCAGGGGGAGGTGGTATAAAGTGCAGGGGGAGGTGATATAAAGTGCAGGGGGAGGTGGTATAAAGTGCAGGGGGTGGTGATATAAAGTGCAGGGGGAGGTGGTATAAAGTGCAGGGGGAGGTGGTATAAAGCGTAGGGGGTGGTGATATAAAGTGCAGGGGGTGGTGGTATAAAGCGTAGGGGGCGGTGGTATAAAGTGCAGGGGGAGGTGGTATAAAGCGTAGGGGGTGGTGATATAAAGTGCAGGGGGTGGTGGTATAAAGCGTAGGGGGGTGGTGATATAAAGTGCAGGGGGAGGTGGTATAAAGCGTAGGGGGTGGTGATATAAAGTGCAGGGGGCGGTGGTAAAAAGCCTAGGGGGGTGGTGATATAAAGTGCAGGGGGCGGTGGTATAAAGCGTAGGGGGGTGGTGATATAAAGTGCAGGGGGAGGTGGTATAAAGCGTAGGGGGTGGTGATATAAAGTGCAGGGGGCGGTGGTATAAAGCGTAGGGGGGTGGTGGTATAAAGTGCAGGGGGAGGTGGTATAAAGCGTAGGCGGGTGGTGGTATAAAGTGCAGGGGGAGGTGGTATAAAGCGTAGGGGGTGGTGATATAAAGTGCAGGGGGTGGTGATATAAAGCGTAGGGGGTGGTGATATAAAGTGCAGGGGGAGGTGGTATAAAGCGTAGGGGGTGGTGATATAAAGTGCAGGGGGAGGTGGTATAAAGCGTAGGGTGTGGTGGTATAAAGTGCAGGGGGTGGTGATATAAAGTGCAGGGGGAGGTGGTATAAAGCGTAGGGGGTGGTGATATAAAGTGCAGGGGGAGGTGGTATAAAGCGTAGGGTGTGGTGGTATAAAGCGTAGGGGGTGGTGATATAAAGTGCAGGGGGAGGTGGTATAAAGTGTAGGGTGTGGTGGTATAAAGTGCAGGGGGAGGTGGTATAAAGCGTAGGGGGTGGTGATATAAAGTGCAGGGGGAGGTGGTATAAAGTGCAGGGGGAGGTGGTATAAAGCGTAGGGGGTGGTGATATAAAGTGCAGGGGGAGGTGGTATAAAGCGTAGGGGGTGGTGATATAAAGTGCAGGGGGTGGTGGTATAAAGCGTAGGGGGTGGTGATATAAAGTGCAGGGGGTGGTGGTATAAAGCGTAGGGGGTGGTGATATAAAGTGCAGGGGGAGGTGGTATAAAGCGTAGGGGGTGGTGATATAAAGTGCAGGGGGAGGTGGTATAAAGCGTAGGGGGTGGTGATATAAAGTGCAGGGGGTGGTGGTATAAAGCGTAGGGGGTGGTGATATAAAGTGCAGGGGGAGGTGGTATAAAGCGTAGGGGGTGGTGATATAAAGTGCAGGGGGCGGTGGTATAAAGCGTAGGCGGGTGGTGGTATAAAGTGCAGGGGGAGGTGGTATAAAGCGTAGGCGGGTGGTGGTATAAAGTGCAGGGGGAGGTGGTATAAAGCGTAGGGGGTGGTGATATAAAGTGCAGGGGGTGGTGATATAAAGCGTAGGGGGTGGTGATATAAAGTGCAGGGGGAGGTGGTATAAAGCGTAGGGGGTGGTGATATAAAGTGCAGGGGGTGGTGGTATAAAGCGTAGGGGGTGGTGATATAAAGTGCAGGGGGTGGTGGTATAAAGCGTAGGGGGTGGTGATATAAAGTGCAGGGGGAGGTGGTATAAAGCGTAGGGGGTGGTGATATAAAGTGCAGGGGGAGGTGGTATAAAGCGTAGGGGGTGGTGATATAAAGTGCAGGGGGTGGTGGTATAAAGCGTAGGGGGTGGTGATATAAAGTGCAGGGGGAGGTGGTATAAAGCGTAGGGGGTGGTGATATAAAGTGCAGGGGGAGGTGGTATAAAGCGTAGGGGGTGGTGATATAAAGTGCAGGGGGAGGTGGTATAAAGTGTAGGGGGTGGTGATATAAAGTGCAGGGGGAGGTGGTATAAAGCGTAGGGGGTGGTGGTATAAAGTGCAGGGGGAGGTGGTATAAAGCGTAGGGGGTGGTGGTATAAAGTGCAGGGGGCGGTGGTATAAAGCGTAGGGGGTGGTGATATAAAGTGCAGGGGGAGGTGGTATAAAGCGTAGGGGGTGGTGATATAAAGAGCAGGGGGCGGTGGTATAAAGCGTAGGGGGTGGTGATATAAAGTGCAGGGGGAGGTGGTATAAAGCGTAGGGGGTGGTGATATAAAGTGCAGGGGGCGGTGGTATAAAGCGTAGGGGGTGGTGGTATAAAGTGCAGGGGGCGGTGGTATAAAGTGCAGGGGGTGGTGGTATAAAGTGCAGGGGGCGGTGGTATAAAGTGCAGGGGGTGGTGGTATAAAGTGCAGGGGGCGGTGGTATAAAGTGCAGGGGATGGTGGTATAAAGTGCAGGGGGGTGGTGGTATAAAGTGCAGGCGGGTGGTGGTATAAAGCGTAGGGGGTTGTGGTATAAAGTGCAGGGGGTGGTGGTATAAAGTGCAGGGGGGTGGTGGTATAAAGTGCAGGCGGGTGGTGGTATAAAGTGCAGGCGGGTGGTGGTATAAAGCGTAGGGGTTGTGGTATAAAGTGCAGGGGGTGGTGGTATAAAGTGCAGGGGGCGGTGGTATAAAGTGCAGGGGGTGGTGGTATAAAGTGCAGGGGGCGGTGGTATAAAGTGCAGGGGATGGTGGTATAAAGTGCAGGCGGGTGGTGGTATAAAGTGCAGGGGGCGGTGGTATAAAGTGCAGGGTGTGGTGGTATAAAGTGCAGGGGGTGGTGGTATAAAGTGCAGGGGGTGGTGGTATAAAGTGCAGGGGGTGGTGGTATAAAGTGCAGGGGGAGGTGGTATAAAGTGCAGGGTGTGGTGGTATAAAGTGCAGGCGGGTGGTGGTATAAAGTGCAGGGGGTTTGTGGTATAAAGTGCAGGCGGGTGGTGGTATAAAGTGCAGGCGGGTGGTGGTATAAAGTGCAGGGTGTGGTGGTATAAAGTGCAGGCGGGTGGTGGTATAAAGTGCAGGGGGTGGTGGTATAAAGTGCAGGGGGGTGGTGGTATAAAGTGCAGGGGGGTGGTGGTATAAAGTGCAGGGTGTGGTGGTATAAAGTGCAGGGGGTGGTGGTATAAAGTGCAGGGGGGTGGTGGTATAAAGTGCAGGGGGTGGTGGTATAAAGTGCAGGCGGGTGGTGGTATAAAGTGCAGGCGGGTGGTGGTATAAAGTGCAGGGGGGTGGTGGTATAAAGTGCAGGGTGTGGTGGTATAAAGTGCAGGCGGGTGGTGGTATAAAGTGCAGGCGGGTGGTGGTATAAAGTGCAGGGTGTGGTGGTATAAAGTGCAGGCGGGTGGTGGTATAAAGTGCAGGCGGGTGGTGGTATAAAGTGCAGGGTGTGGTGGTATAAAGTGCAGGGGGTGGTGGTATAAAGTGCAGGGGTGTGGTGGTATAAAGTGCAGGGGGTGGTGGTATAAAGTGCAGGGGGGTGGTGGTATAAAGTGCAGGGGGGTGGTGGTATAAAGTGCAGGCGGGTGGTGGTATAAAGTGCAGGCGGGTGGTGGTATAAAGTGCAGGGTGTGGTGGTATAAAGTGCAGGCGGGTGGTGGTATAAAGTGCAGGGTGTGGTGGTATAAAGTGCAGGGGGGTGGTGGTATAAAGTGCAGGGTGTGGTGGTATAAAGTGCAGGCGGGTTGTGGTATAAAGTGCAGGGGGTGGTGGTATAAAGTGCAGGCGGATGGTGGTATAAAGTGCAGGCGGATGGTGGTATAAAGTGCAGGCGGGTGGTGGTATAAAGTGCAGGCGGGTGGTGGTATAAAGTGCAGGGAGGTGGTGGTATAAAGTGCAGGGGGGTGGTGGTATAAAGTGCAGGCGGGTGGTGGTATAAAGTGCAGGGGGGTGGTGGTATAAAGTGCAGGCGGGTGGTGGTATAAAGTGCAGGGGGGTGGTGGTATAAAGTGCAGGGGGGTGGTGGTATAAAGTGCAGGCGGGTGGTGGTATAAAGTGCAGGGGGGTGGTGGTATAAAGTGCAGGCGGGTGGTGGTATAAAGTGCAGGGGGGTGGTGGTATAAAGAGCAGGGGGGGGTGGTGGTATAAAGTGCAGGGGGGTGGTGGTATAAAGTGCAGGCGGGTGGTGGTATAAAGTGCAGGGGGGTGGTGGTATAAAGTGCAGAGGGGTGGTGGTATAAAGTGCAGGGGGGTGGTGGTATAAAGTGCAGGCGGGTGGTGGTATAAAGTGCAGGGGGTGGTGGTATAAAGTGCAGGGGGTGGTGGTATAAAGTGCAGGGGGGTGGTGGTATAAAGTGCAGGCGGGTGGTGGTATAAAGTGCAGGGGGGTGGTGGTATAAAGTGCAGGGGGGTGGTGGTATAAAGTGCAGGGGGGTGGTGGTATAAAGTGCAGGCGGGTGGTGGTATAAAGTGCAGGGGGGTGGTGGTATAAAGTGCAGGGGGGTGGTGGTATAAAGTGCAGGCGGGTGGTGGTATAAAGTGCAGGGGGGTGGTGGTGTAAAGTGCAGGGTGTGGTGGTATAAAGTGCAGGCGGGTGGTGGTATAAAGTGCAGGGGGGTGGTGGTATAAAGTGCAGGGGGGTGGTGGTATAAAGTGCAGGCGGGTGGTGGTATAAAGTGCAGGGGGTGGTGATGTAAAGTGCAGGGTGTGGTGGTATAAAGTGCAGGCGGGTGGTGGTATAAAGTGCAGGCGGGTGGTGGTATAAAGTGCAGGGGGTGGTGGTATAAAGTGCAGGGGGGTGGTGGTATAAAGTGCAGGCGGGTGGTGGTATAAAGTGCAGGGGGGTGGTGGTGTAAAGTGCAGGGTGTGGTGGTATAAAGTGCAGGCGGGTGGTGGTATAAAGTGCAGGCGGGTGGTGGTATAAAGTGCAGGGGGGTGGTGGTATAAAGTGCAGGCGGGTGGTGGTATAAAGTGCAGGGGGGTGGTGGTATAAAGTGCAGGCGGGTGGTGGTATAAAGTGCAGGCGGGTGGTGGTATAAAGTGCAGGCGGGTGGTGGTATAAAGTGCAGGCGGGTGGTGGTATAAAGTGCAGGGGGTGGTGGTGTAAAGTGCAGGGGGGTGGTGGTATAAAGTGCAGGGGGGTGGTGGTATAAAGTGCAGGCGGGTGGTGGTATAAAGTGCAGGGGGGTGGTGGTATAAAGAGCAGGGGGGGTGGTGGTATAAAGTGCAGGGGGGTGGTGGTATAAAGTGCAGGCGGGTGGTGGTATAAAGTGCAGGGGGGTGGTGGTATAAAGTGCAGGGGGGTGGTGGTATAAAGTGCAGGGGGGTGGTGGTATAAAGTGCAGGCGGGTGGTGGTATAAAGTGCAGGGGGGTGGTGGTATAAAGTGCAGGCGGGTGGTGGTATAAAGTGCAGGGGGTGGTGGTATAAAGTGCAGGGGGGTGGTGGTATAAAGTGCAGGGGGGTGGTGGTATAAAGTGCAGGCGGGTGGTGGTGTAAAGTGCAGGGGGGTGGTGGTATAAAGTGCAGGGGGGTGGTGGTATTAAGTGCAGGGGGTGGTGGTATAAAGTGCAGGGGGTGGTGGTATAAAGTGCAGGCGGGTGGTGGTATAAAGTGCAGGGGGGTGGTGGTATAAAGTGCAGGGTGTGGTGGTATAAAGTGCAGGCGGGTGGTGGTATAAAGTGCAGGGGGGTGGTGGTATAAAGTGCAGGCGGGTGGTGGTATAAAGTGCAGGGTGTGGTGGTATAAAGTGCAGGCGGGTGGTGGTATAAAGTGCAGGGGGGTGGTGGTATAAAGTGCAGGGGATAGTGTTTTTTTATTATTATAATTATTATTTTCTACCACAGACGTGGCCACACATTTACAATGCTAACCAGCATATATACATTTTCTTCTGTCCTCCATGGACAGGGTTAGAGAAGTGTTAAACATATAGTTCAAGGGTTTATTGAACACTCAACCACAGAAGGTGATTCTGTGCTTTTAAAATGCTAAGCTAACCTACATACGTAAATACATAGATACACAGATTTACGTATGCCCTACATAAAGTGTTAGATGTGTCTTTTGCATAGTGTCGTTAATGTGCATTTACAAAGGTGAAATGCAATTCTGATCAGCTTCCAATATATTTTATACACATACACATACATACATACACATATATGTACATACACATATCTACATTACATATATACACACACATGCATTCACATACATTTGTCTCTTTTACTCTGACAGGGTGCGATAGCTTATAGAGAAACTAGTATGCAATTAAGCACTTAATCACTGAAGGTGATTAAGGTGCTTTTACAAGCTCAGGTTATATAGTTACATCACATACATACATTGTATAATTGATACATTACATAGTCAATCTAGGGTACAAGTCCAATATATCATCAAGTGTTCCAGTACTCATATAGTAGTTGCAGAGTTCAGCGTACCTCAGCCCAAGAGGGCGAAAGTCAGTCAATATGGGACATTCTACAATATAATGTTCAGGAGAGTGCATGTTTTCTGTTTCACAAAGTTAACACATTGTGTACTCGACATTTGGGTTTGGAGAAAGCTGCCAGAAACGTCTATACCACAGTCGTATTCTGGCCACTATAACATCACATTGCAGAGTTCAGTTCTTGCTCTATTAGTCCCATATGTGAATGTCTCCTCACGATATCTATCATAATATTTAATGCTACAACTTTCAGGTCTTTGTGAATTTGTTAGGTCGGTGAGATTTTCATAAGATATTTGTTTCAGTATTCACTTTGTCACTGCTAATGAAACCCCCATATCAATTTCTACCACTGGTCTACTACAGGCTGCCTTTGCAAGCATATCAACAGTGTCATGCCTTGAGATGCCAACATGTGATGGTATACATAGGAATTTAATTCCAAATCTGTTTTCTTTGGCAGCTAAAACATTCATTCGAATATCACTGACTATTTTCTGGGTGTTATTACTATGTGCGTTCAATGCCAGGAGTGCACTCTGCGAGTCACAGTATATAAGCCCATTGCCTTTGTCTTTTAAAAATTCAGTGGTAGGGTATATGCCTGCAAGTTCGGTTTGAGTTGTACATGGATTGTGTTATAAAGTGTAGGGGTGGTGGTATAAAGTGCAGGGGTTGGTAGTTTAAAGTGCAGGCGGGTGGTGGTATAAAGTGCAGGGGTTGGTAGTTTAAAGTGCAGGCGGGTGGTGGTATAAAGTGCAGGGGATGGTGGTATAAAGTGCAGGCGGGTGGTGGAATATAGTGCAAGCGGGTGGTAGTGTAGAGTACAGAGGGTAGTGGTATAAAGTGCAGGCGGGAATGAAGGCTGGTGTGGGTATAAAGTGAAGGCTGGTGTGGGTATAAAGTGCAGGCGGGTGGTGGAATAAAGTGAATGTGGTGTTGGTATAAAGTCCAGGTGAGTGGTGGTAGGTAATTACTGAACACGCAAGGGCGATGGACGTGTCTGTGTGTCCTTCCCTGCTTTCGCGTTCATGTTCGTGTCGGTGGTGTAACTGGTCGTACTGCAGGCAGGACGCTAGGTAGCCGATCTGGGTCACACATACATAATTGGTGTGGCTGATGCTTGGTCATCCCCTACACTGGTAATTGGGGAGTGTCCTCTGACCGGAGTGGTGTGGACCAACCATCTCTAGGAGGTGTTAGTGGCTGACGGGAGTGCTTCCCTCATCCCTCCCCTCCTCACTCACTCGCCTATGGGGCCTAAACCACACGTGTATAAGGGACACGAAAATAGCTCCAGCGCCCCAGTTACAGCCGTGCTCATGTGCCAAGTAAGTCAACTACGGGCTCACCATAGCCCGTTCTACTTGGAACGTTTTGTTCTGAGTAGCTTAATCTAAAACCACAACAGCTCTTGCGCCATACACTCCCAGAGCCGTGATTGCCATGTTCTTCGACCTGCGACGGTAGTGGATTTGAAACAATGGGGACTCATTTATGTGTACAAGCTTTGCGTAATATTTAACTTTCCCACTTGTACATTACTTAATCGTGTGTGTGTGCAGTGTTGTTGACAGTGAGGGTGGTGTGTTCGCCTTGAGTTGAAGTATTGCAGCCAAGGTGAACCATAAGTAACTGTATTCACCTAGTTGTGCTTGCCTGGGTTGAGCTCTGGCACTTTGGTCCCACCTGTCAACTGTCAATCTGTCGGAAAACCCAACACCATTTATTAACATTAAATACAATATGCAGATAATATTGCTGCTGTTGTGTACACAAGTTGACCCATAGAAAATGTAGCCTGTAGTGGAATTTTCCGTCAATAGAAAACGAGATATCATTGCCATGTCGCTATTAAATTTGCCAGCTATTCTGCTGGGAATTATTCTTAATCTTTGAACTTTTGACATCATAAAAACATTTCATTTGAATTAACTTAATTATCAGTACAAAAATAGACTAAATGTGACCCTTCTACCAATTATTGACATCTAGACAAGGAGAGCCAAGGCGTCAGTAGGGTCAGCCATTGTTGTTAGACAACAGAGTCGCAGGAGCGAGTTCAGCTCCTATAATTCTCCCTTGGACGAAGTGTTATGGAGATCAAATTAGTGCTTCTTCCATCATCAACACGCAGTCATCATCTAAACAAGGGAAGTTTCTTTCTAAAATCTTATCTAGTCATTTCCGGCTGGTAATGTCAGTTAGATAAGATTAATTCTGGTTACAACACGAGCAAGCAACATCATCCAGGTATTTATTCCTTGGTTCTTATCTTATATAATATACAAACGTTTCCTCTGATATATATGTATATATATATGGCGTGAAACCGGCCATATACTGCAGGTATGTTGATGACATTTTTACACAGGTACCTGATGTCAGACATCTGCAGGAGCTGAAGGAGGCATTTGAGCAGAGTTCCGTGCTGCGTTTCACTTACGAGATGGAAAAGGATGGGAAGCTGCCCTTTCTAGATGTAACAGTCATGGAAAAGAGCGGAGGTTTCCACACTGAGGTCTACACTAAGGAAACGAACATAGGAATGTGCCTAAATGCCAACAGCGACTGCCCAGACAGGTACAAGAAGAGTGTTGTTAACGCATATGTCGACCGTGCTCTCAGCCACAGCTCAGAATGGAAGCAAGTCGACGAAGAACTCTGTAGGGTAAGGCAGGTCCTAGTCAACAACGGCTTCTCCAATGGTTTCGTCGAAGACATCATAAGAAGGAAAGTGAAACGCCATGCAACCTCTGAAGAGACAACTAACACAACACCTATACCCCCTATTAGACTATTTTACAGGAAATTCTTTTCCACAGCTCATAAAACGGAGGAAAGGGTCCTGAAAGATATTGTTAATAGAAACGTTATCCCTACAGACAAAAATCAGAGGATACAACTGACGATTTACTATAAAACCAGAAAAACGGCCAGCCTACTCATGAGAAACTCTCCAGACACAAAGCAGAACGCTTTAAAAGAGACCAACGGCGTCTATGCCTTCAAATGCCCTCTTGGGGACTGTAAGCTCCAAAAAACCCAGTATATAGGCAAGACAACAACATCTCTTTCTAGGCGTTTAACGATGCATAAGCAACAGGGCTCCATTAAGGAACATATAATCTCTTCCCACAACCAAACCATCGCCAGAGAAATCCTAGTAAACAACACAGAAATCATCGATAGATACAGCGATAGCAGGCGGCTTGACGTTTGCAAGGCACTACACATTAAGAAGTCAACACCAGCAATCAACAGCCAATTAATGCACAACTATATTCTACCCACCTCAAGACTCCGCTCCAATATAGAAGCATCAAGAAATATGGAGCAATAGGCTTTCTACAATCACTTCCATTCAATACCCATTGTTTCGTGTTCTGTCTTGTGTTGATGAATTTAATACCCTATTAAAACCACCTCACCCCATCCACCTCACTCAAATGTAGATATAAACAAATCGGAGATGTGTAAGTTCTATTCAGTTGTGTATGTGTAAACTAAAGTCTTTGAAAATGTAATAAGTTTTACGAAACGCGCTCAAGTGTCGCGTCAGACTAGAAATAAAAATGAATTTTGGAGAATAGATTTTTGAATTACCTCCAACAGTGAAAAGAAATGTACGAAATATAGAGAAAATTCGTGTTAGAATTATTAATCTTACTTTTTCGGTCATATTTAATAATATATATATATATATATATATATATATATATATATATATATATTAGTATATTTTGGTAGCAGTCTTTCCTGTAGACATATATTATTAAATATGACCGAAAAAGTAAGATTAATAATTCTAACACGAATTTTCTCAATCTTTCGTACATTACGCTTCACTGTTGGAGGTAAATCAAAAATCACTTCTCCAAAATTCATTTTTATTTCTAGTCTGACGCGACACGGGCGCGTTTCGTAAAACTTATTACATTTTCAAAGACTTCACAAATACACAACTGATTAGAACTTACGTATCTCTGATTTTATATCTACATTTGAGTGAGGTGGGAGGGGTGATGTGGCATTAACACAAGACAGAACAAGAGGGGATATTAATAGGGTATTAAAAGTATCAACACAAGACAGAACAGAAACAATGGGTATTGAATAGAAGTGTTTGTAGAAAGCCTATTTGTCCATATTTCTTGATGCTTCTATATTGGAGCGGAGTCTTGAGGTGGGTAGAATATAGTTGTGCAATAATTGGCTGTTGATTGCTGGTGTTGACTTCTTGATGTGTAGTGCCTCGCAAACGTCAAGCCGCCTGCTATCGCTGTATCAATCGATGATTTCTGTGTTGTTTACTAGGATTTCTCTGGCGATGGTTTGGTTATGGGAAGAGATTATATGTTCCTTAATGGAGCCCTGTTGCTTATGCATCGTTAAACGCCTAGAAAGAGATGTTGTTGTCTTGCCTATATACTGGGTTTTTTGGAGCTTACAGTCCCCAAGTGGGCATTTGAAGGCATAGACGACGTTAGTCTCTTTTAAAGCGTTCTGTTTTGTGTCTGGAGAGTTTCTCATGAGTAGGCTGGCCGTTTTTCTGGTTTTATAGTAAATCGTCAGTTGTATCCTCTGATTTTTGTCTGTAGGGATAACGTTTCTATTAACAATATCTTTCAGGACCCTTTCCTCCGTTTTATGAGCTGTGGAAAAGAAGTTCCTGTAAAATAGTCTAATAGGGGGTATAGGTGTTGTGTTAGTTGTCTCTTCAGAACCTCTGAAGAGACAACTAACACAACACCTATACCCCCTATTAGACTATTTTACAGGAACTTCTTTTCCACAGCTCATAAAACGGAGGAAAGGGTCCTGAAAGATATTGTTAATAGAAACGTTATCCCTACAGACAAAAATCAGAGGATACAACTGACGATTTACTATAAAACCAGAAAAACGGCCAGCCTACTCATGAGAAACTCTCCAGACACAAAACAGAACGCTTTAAAAGAGACTAACGTCGTCTATGCCTTCAAATGCCCACTTGGGGACTGTAAGCTCCAAAAAACCCAGTATATAGGCAAGACAACAACATCTCTTTCTAGGCGTTTAACGATGCATAAGCAACAGGGCTCCATTAAGGAACATATAATCTCTTCCCATAACCAAACCATCGCCAGAGAAATCCTAGTAAACAACACAGAAATCATCGATAGATACAGCGATAGCAGGCGGCTTGACGTTTGCGAGGCACTACACATCAAGAAGTCAACACCAGCAATCAACAGCCAATTATTGCACAACTATATTCTACCCACCTCAAGACTCCGCTCCAATATAGAAGCATCAAGAAATATGGACCAATAGGCTTTCTACAAACACTTCTATTCAATACCCATTGTTTCTGTTCTGTCTTGTGTTGATACTTTTAATACCCTATTAATATCCCCTCTTGTTCTGTCTTGTGTTAATGCCACATCACCCCTCCCACCTCACTCAAATGTAGATATAAAATCAGAGATACGTAAGTTCTAATCAGTTGTGTATTTGTGAAGTCTTTGAAAATGTAATAAGTTTTATGAAACGCGCCCGTGTCGCGTCAGACTAGAAATAAAAATGAATTTTGGAGAAGTGATTTTTGATTTACCTCCAACAGTGAAGCGTAATGTACGAAAGATTGAGAAAATTCGTGTTAGAATTATTAATCTTACTTTTTCGGTCATATATAATAATATATATATATATATATATATATATATATATATATATATATATATATATATATATATATATATATATATATATTGATATATATATATATATATATATATATATATATATATATATATATATATATTGATATATATATATATATATATATATATATATATATATATATATATATATATATATATATATATATATATATATATATATATATATATATATATATATATATATATATATATATATATATATATATATATATATATATATATATATATATATATATATATATATATATATATATATATATATATATATATATATATATATATATATATATATATATATATATATATATATATATATATATATATATATATATATATATATATATATATATATATATATATATATATATATATATATATATATATATATGATAGGGAAGGGAGTACCACCTCTGGCTGGAAGAAGGGGGACCCATAGCCTCGGAGGAAACCACACATAACGCATTGGAGGGAATGTAGGTCCCCTCCAATACAGTTTCTGTGTGTTTTTCTCTTACCACCCCCCTTCCCTTTTTTTTTTTTTTTGCTTTATTGTGTATTTAATGGTTATAAAACATACAAGACAAATGCCTAAAAGTTATGGATCTCTTGAAGCTCCTCCGCTTCCGGACAGGAACCGAGGACGCAGCAAGCATTTCCCCTCTGGATCGCCACACTGAGACGCTGAAACAAAAAACTGGAAGCCCTTGGGTCTCTGGTGACGTCAATGAGCTTGGAACCCAATTCCTTGAGAAATCCCAAGGCACTCTTGCCCCAGGGGCCATGCGTCTCAGATGCTATGGGAACAAAGAGGTATTGACCTTCCAGTCGCCTGTACTTGAGTGATTTTGCTGTTTCCCTGTGGTTGGCCACCCCACCTGCTTGATCAGCTTCGAAGTGTACATAGGTGTCAGCCAGGGTGGATACACATGTGTAGTCCCACACCAACTGTCTACCCTCCTTCCATGGGTATATGATGATGCCATCAGGGCGGAGTGCGGCGAAATCCGGGTTTTGGACCCCTAGGATGCGAGGTTCTCTCTCCGCTGGGCACCTAGCTGAGACGAGGCTTCTCTTGATGATGTCATTGACCTCGTTGTGTCTTGCATGCCAGCCCTTTGTGCTTCCGCAATGCAACCCATGCAGTTCGTATTGGTCTGCTTCCACCCTGTTGCAAATACACTTGTATTCAGTGTGAATTGGGGCACCAAGGCGGAGGGCCACTGCTACACGAAGGGATTCTGGATCTAGGCGCGTGCCCATTGCTGACATGGGTACTGCCAGGAGGAAGTCTCCTACATGGGGGGCACGCACTGCTCTGAGACGGGCTTTCTCCTTGTCTGATGTTGCGACGCTGAGCATGGCAACAGCTACTTTTTCCACTAGAGGGTGGTCCCAGCCAGACTGTGTTGTTTTGTTGGCTCTATAATGGTTGCTGGGGCTGCAAGAACATCCCACTGATTTGAACATTCAGTGAAAGCAGGATCGTGTATTCCTGCTGAATCTCTCAGGGTTGCAGGTAAGATATCTCTGACGAGGTCGTGCGATGCGTGGGAGGAGGAAAGGAAGGCTGGTAGAGCAATTTGGGAGGCTGTGCGGACACCAAGGCCGCCAAGTCTTACAGGAAGGGTTGCTTGCTCCCACTGAGAGTCGTCCAATGACAGGTTCAGGACTTTCACCAGCATGGACCTCAGAAGGGTGTCGTACACATTTAACTTAGGGCTGCTGTAGGATGGAGAACATCTCAGAAAGTAGGTCAACTTAGGGAGAGACAGGCATTTTGTGAGGAGAAAGAGAGCATCATGGGGCATCAATCTTGTCAATCCTGTTCAGCATTCTCTTTAGATCAGTGATTTTTGCAGCCAGGACCTCCTCGATTGCTCGTGGGCCAATGGGGTTACCCAGGAGAGTGCAGTCCGGTGGCTTGACAACGAGAATATCTGGAAAAACATTTTTTATTTGCCCAGTGATGTCTGGGTTGCGGGAGATTATTTCACATTTGGATGCATTGAGAATGAGGCCTAAGGCTGCTCCTGGATTTTCCTTATATCCTCCAAAATGGTTTCCGGAGTTCCAGCGAGAGTGCCATCATCCAGGTACCAGATGTCTAGCTCGCTTGTCAGACTATCAGTGACCTCTTTGATATCTAGGCAGAAAAGGAGGGGGGCTAAGGGGTCACCTTGTTGGACACCTTCACAGGAGTTTATTTCATGCTCCCCAAAAAGAAGCTTAGAGTCCCCACTGTAGCACGATCGTATGAATGGGTAAAGGGGACGGAAATAGTTGTGTACAGCCCTGAGGACTGTTGGAAATTTCCAACACTAATACACTACTATTGTATTATAATAAATCATTATTATTATATACTAATTACAGTAGTCACTAAATTTACTAACAGTAGTGTTAACATAAACTAACCATTATATCTGCGTATTAATGCTAGAATTCTTACGAAATAGAGCCGCAATATTGCGTCAGATAATGTCTAGTTAAACACATTTATTACCAATGTGCTAGAGAATTGAATGTGGTTCTCTAAAATCATCAGTATTCCGTGTGATAATTATTTACGGATAACATAACTCCCAAATAATTCTAAATCGAGAGTTTTTAGTTACAATTGTTATCAAGTAATAGTTTTTCTGTCACGCGTGAATGCCATGGAGAAAACTAAAATCTTCTCAATTTCCCGTTTACCACCATAAGACGAGAAAGCGATAATATTTAAATCTCTAGAATCACAACCCAGTCCTTATTAAAGTATTTCAACCACAATTGCGCGAAATAGTAGTATTCGTGATTAATAATTTCTGTGATGAATGCGAGACGCGGGTGGAGGAAGGAGACGCCATTGTAGAGCCAGCTTGTGCAGCCAGCGTGCTTAGAGAACGAAAAGTCGTGGCGTCAGAGTCTGAGACACGTAGCGTTGGGAAGTTATCAGCAAGAATTACACTGATACCCAACTAATAACGAATAATTATTCTTCCACGTGCTCCATAGTACTCGGTCAATCAGTAATGCGTCGAGAATCAAGCCAAACTCTCAATCACGTGTACAACACCGTGGAAGTTTGAGACTGAGACGCGATATCGGCAGACTTCAGCAATTACTGAAGGGAGCCGGTCGGCCGAGCGGACAGCACGCTGGACTTGTGATCCTGTGGTCCTGGGTTCGATCCCAGGCGTCGGCGAGAAACAATGGGCAGAGTTTCTTTCACCCTGATGCCCCTGTTACCTAGCAGTAAAATAGGTACCTGGGTGTTAGTCAGCTGTCACGGGCTGCTTCCTGGGGGTGGAGGCCTGGTCGAGGACCGGGCCGCGGGGACACTAAAGCCCCGAAATTATCTCAAGATAACCTCAAGATATGCTAAGTATATTTTCTTTCTTGATGCATCATTAGAGATTGTATATTTCGTTGGTAGTCTGTCGTTATATAGTGGGACGACAACAAATCCAACGTTAGTACCGCATTAATATTTCTTCTCTATTTCCATAAATATTGAGATTTAAGTAGCCTAGTTCAATGCTACGTAATATCCTATAAATTACAGCTCGTATGTGAGGCGTCAACGAGTCGTTAACTACATTTGTGTTATTCCCCTCTAATGGCTTCTATGTGGAGATCCTGAGATCACGAGGACGAAGCACAAACGATGTCCTAGAAATCGTCTTAAAGCTAAGACTTTTTGTACACATTTAATTATTCAATTTTATTATACAAATCCATAATATTATCATATCGAATATTTTACCATGTGATTAGCCACCAGCCAGACACACAGTGGGCCTCACACCACCAGCCAGACACACAGTGGGCCTCACACCACCAGCCAGACACACGGTGGGTCTCACACCACCAGCCAGACACACAGTGGGCCTCACGCCACCAGCCAGACACACAGTGGGCCTCACGCCACCAGCCAGACACACAGTGGGCCTCACGCCACCAGCCAGACACACAGTGGGCCTCACATCACCAGCCAGACACACAGTGGGCCTCACGCCACCAGCCAGACACACAGTGGGCCTCACACCACCAGCCAGACACACATTGGGCCTCACACCACCAGCCAGACACACAGTGGGCCTCACACCACCAGCCAGACACACAGTGGGCCTCACGCCACCAGCCAGACACACAGTGGGCCACTCGCCACCAGCCAGACACACAGTGGGCCTCACGCCACCAGCCAGACACACAGTGGGCCTCACACCACCAGCCAGACACACAGTGGGCCTCACGCCACCAGCCAGACACACAGTTTTCAAAAGGGCATGTAGGAACTTCCGGAATAACAGAACACCAGAAAGCAGAGATACCAGAGAACCAGGAATGAGTACGTCAGGGTGAGAAGAGAAGCAGAGAAAAGTTATGAAAATGATATAGCAAACAAAGCCAAGACCGAACCAAAGCTACTCCACAGTCACATCAGAAGGAAAACAACAGTGAAAGAACAGGTATTGAAACTTAGAACAGGCGAGGACAGGTATACAGAGAATGACAGAGAGGTGTGTGAAGAACTCAACAAGAGGTTCCAGGAGGTCTTCACAATAGAACAAGGTGAGGTCACTGTGCTAGGAGAAAGGGAGGTAAACCAGGCGGCCTTGGAAGAGTTCGAAATTACGAGAGAGGAGGTCAAGAGACACCTGCTGGATCTGGATGTTAGAAAGACTGTTGGTCCAGATGGGATCTCACCATGGATACTGAAAGAGTGTGCAGAGGCACTTTGCTTGCCACTCTCGATAGTGTATAGTAAATCACTGGAGACGGGAGACCTACCAGAAATATGGAAGACGGCGAATGTGGTCCCAATATACAAAAAGGGCGACAGACAAGAGGCACTGAACTACAGGCCAGTGTCCTTGACTTGTATACCCTGCAAGGTGATGGAGAAGATCGTGAGAAAAAACCTGGTAACACATCTGGAGAGAAGGGACTTCGTGACATATCGCCAACATGGGTTCAGGGAGGGTAAATCCTGCCTTACAGGCTTGATAGAATTCTACGATCAGGTGACAAAGATTAAGCAAGAAAGAGAGGGCTGGGCGGACTGCATTTTCTTGGATTGTCGGAAAGCCTTTGACACAGTACCGCATAAGAGGCTGGTACATAAGCTGGAGAGACAGGCAGGTGTAGCTGGTAAGGTGCTCCAGTGGATAAGGGAGTATCTAAGCAATAGGAAGCAGAGAGTTACGGTGAGGGGTGAGACCTCCGATTGGCGTGAAGTCACCAGTGGAGTCTCACAGAGCTCTGTACTCGGTCCTATCTTGTTTCTGATATATGTAAATGATCTCCCGGAGGGTATCGATTCATTTCTCTCAATGTTTGCGGACGATGCTAAAATTATGAGAAGGATTAAAACAGAAGAGGACTGTTTGAGGCTTCAAGAAGACCTAGACAAGCTGAAGGAATGGTTGAACAAATGGTTGTTAGAGTTTAATCCAACCAAATGTAATATAATGAAGATAGGTGTAGGGAGCAGGAGGCCAGATACAAGGTATCATCTGGGAGAGGATATTCTTCAGGAGTCAGAGAAGGAAAAAGACTTGAGGGTTGATATCACGCCAGACCTGTCTCCTGCAGCACATATCAAGCGAATAACATCAGCGGCATATGCCAGGCTAGCCAACATACGAACGGCATTCAGAAACTTATGTAAAGAATCATTCAGAACTTTGTATACCACATATGTCAGGCCAATCCTGGAGTATGCCGACCCAGCATAGAGTCCATATCTAGTCAAGGATAAGACTAAACTGGAAAAGGTTCAAAGGTTTGCCACCAGACTAGTACCCAAGCTGAAAGGTATGAGCTACGAGGAGAGACTACGGGAATTAAACCTCACTTCGCTGGAAGACAGAAGAGTTAGGGGGGACATGATCACCACATTCAAGATTCTGAAGGGAATTGATAGGGTAGATAAAGACAGTCTATTTAACACAAGGGGAACACACACAAGTGGACACAGGTGGAAACTGAGTGCCCAAATGAGCCACAGAGATATTAGAAAGAACTTTTTTAGTGTCAGAGTGGTTGACAAATGGAAAGCATTACGAAGTGATGTGGTGGAGGCTGACGCCATACACAGTTTCAAGTGTAGATATGATAGAGCCCAATAGCCTCAGGAACCTGTACACCTGTTGATTGACGGTTGAGAGGCGGGACCAAAGAGCCAGAGTTCAACCCCCTTAAACACAACTAGGTAGGTACAGTGGGCCTCACACCACCAGCCAGACACACAGTGGGCCTCACACCACCAGCCAGACACACAGTGGGCCTCACACCACCAGCCAGACACACAGTGGGCCTCACGCCACCAGCCAGACACACAGTGGGCCTCGCACCACCAGCCAGACACACAGTGGGCCTCACGCCACCAGCCAGACACACAGTGGGCCTCACACCACCAGCCAGACACACAGTGGGCCTCACACCACCAGCCAGACACACAGTGGGCCTCACACCACCAGCCAGACACACAGTGGGCCTCAAGCCACCAGTCAGACACACAGTGGGCCTCACACCACCAGCCAGACACACGGTGGGCCTCACACCACCAGCCAGACACACAGTGGGCCTCACGCCACCAGCCAGACACACAGTGGGCCTCACACCACCAGCCAGACACACAGTGGGCCTCACACCACCAGCCAGACACACAGTGGGCCTCACACCACCAGCCAGACACACAGTGGGCCTCGCACCACCAGCCAGACACACAGTGGGCCTCACACCACCAGCCAGACACACAGTGGGCCTCACACCACCAGCCAGACACACAGTGGGCCTCACACCACCAGCCAGACACACAGTGGGCCTCACGCCACCAGCCAGACACACAGTGGGCCTCACACCACCAGCCAGACACACAGTGGGCCTCACACCACCAGCCAGACACACAGTGGGCCTCACACCACCAGCCAGACACACAGTGGGCCTCACACCACCAGCCAGACACACAGTGGGCCTCACACCACCAGCCAGACACACAGTGGGCCTCACACCACCAGCCAGACACACAGTGGGCCTCAGGCCACCAGCCAGACACACAGTGGGCCTCACACCACCAGCCAGACACACAGTGGGCCTCACGCCACCAGCCAGACACACAGTGGGCCTCACACCACCAGCCAGACACACAGTGGGCCTCACACCACCAGCCAGACACACAGTGGGCCTCACACCACCAGCCAGACACACAGTGGGCCTCACACCACCAGCCAGATATACAGTGGGCCTCACACCACCAGCCAGACACACAGTGGGCCTCACACCACCAGCCAGACACACAGTGGGCCTCACACCACCAGCCAGACACACAGTGGGCCTCACACCACCAGCCAGACACACAGTGGGCCTCACACCACCAGCCAGACACACAGTGGGCCTCACACCACCAGCCAGACACACAGTGGGCCTCACACCACCAGCCAGACACACAGTGGGCCTCACACCACCAGCCAGATATACAGCCGGTCTCTTGCCACCAGCCGGACTTCGAAGAAATTACGTTTAAAAGCTACGAAAACAATATTAAGTAAATAGATTCAACTCGATAAAATCAATTTGAATTTAAATTGTATTGAGATCTCTAATGAAAATGAGATTAAAAACCATTGAATTTGAGGGGAAAATGCCAGGAACTATATTGGAATGTGTGTTATTGGAATTGTTACATTATGTTTCCTCAGGATCATTCTTATATAATTGTCCCTTTGAGACAGGAAATTTGCTCTAAAAATGTAATGGCAATCAAGCCAGCGCATAGCTTGTAAAACTGTTCTCTTAGAAACTATAACCGTAAATATTCTTTAAATTTAATGAATAAATTAATTCGAAAGTGAAAGAATTACAAAATTTGCAAGTTTTAGTACTGTTAAGCTTTTGAAGAATGTTCACGTCAAGGAAGTGTGTTAGGAAGCATGTTTTTAGCGGTCGACCTCTTATAAGTTCCTTGTAATGATTCTCGTGTTACTGAAACAACCCGTCATCATAATTCTAACTCCACCTAAGGCTAAAAATTGTCGTACTAGAAAATGGCAGCGGCTCACGACTTTGACATTGTCCCGTCTTCTGTTTTGGGTCCTCTGGTAGGTTAGGATAAGGGCATCTATTGCGACAGTTTCTGTACGCTGGGGCACCTTAGGAGGACGGGCTGGTTGAAGAACAGTGTGGGTCATATTGGTGCTTAATATTCATGTATTCAAAAATAAATTTGGAATACAAATGGGTTTTTGCTCCTCATATTTTCACATATTTACTTAAGTTATTTTAAAACACTTTGTTGTTGCCGCTGTTACTTTACTCAGAAGATATCTTTAATCATATCTTTATTTGAAAGTTCAAATTCAAATTCAAAATCTTTATTCATAAATTTACATTTACATTTAAGTCACACAAAATTACTTAATGTCTTCTTATACAATTACAAATAACGAATATATTTATGCTGCATAATTTAGATTTTTATTTAGATTTAGAAGCCATATGTGATATAATGATGTTTTAGTAAATGTTTCTTTTAGGGTTATCTTTGACCATCTATTACTTAGACCATCTCTTAGACTATCTCTTAGACCTTCTCTTAGTTAGACATTCTCTAAGTTAGACCATCTCTTAGACCATCTCTTAGTTAGACCTTCTGTAGTTAGACAATCTCTTAGTTAGACCATCTCTTACTTAGATGTTCTCTTAGTTAGACCATCTCTTAGTTAGATCTTATCTTAGTTAGATCTTCTCTTAGTTAGACCTTCTCTTAGTTAAACCATCTCTTAGACCTTTCTTAGTTAGACCATCTCTTAGTTAGACCATCTCTTAGTTAGACCATCTCTTAGTTAGACCATCTCTTAGTTAGACCATCTCTTAGTTAGACCATCTTTTACTTAGATCTTCTCTTAGTTAGACCATCTCTTAGTTAGATCTTCTCTTAGTTAGATCTTCTCTTAGTTAGACCTTCTCTTAGTTAGATCATCTCTTAGACCATTTCTTAGTTAGACCATCTCTTAGTTAGACCATCCCTTAGTTAGACCATCTTTTAGTTAAACCATCTCTTAGTTAGACCATCTCTTAGTTAGACCATCTCCTAGTTAGACCATCTCTCAGTTAGACCATCTCTTAGTTAGACCATCTCGTAGCTGGACCATCTCTTAGTTAGACCATCTCTCAGTTAGACCATCTCTCAGTTAGACCATCTCTTAGTTAGACCATCTCTTAGTAGACCATCTCGTAGTTGGACTATCTCATAGACCTTCTCATAGACCATCTCTTAGTTAGACCATCTCTTAGTTAGACCATCTCTTAGTAAGACCATCTCTTAGTTAGACCATCTCTTAGTTAGACCATCTCTTAGTTAGACCATCTCTTAGTTAGACCATCTCTTAGTTAGACTATCTCTTAGTTAGACCATCTCTTAGTTAGACCTTCTCATAGACCATATCTTAGTTAGACCATCTCTTAGTTAGACCTTCTCATAGACCATCTCTTAGTTAGACCTTCTCAAAGACTATCTCTTAGTTAGACCTTCTCATAGACCATCTCTTAGTTAGACCTTCTCAAAGACCATCTCTTAGTTTGATAAAATATCGTCGAGAATAACACCTTGGGATCACTTTAAAATATATTAGAATAACTTCACACACAACTGTAGTGATAATTACATATATTTTTTTATTTACAGTTTTAAGGAGAGAGAATACATAAGGAATTACAGTTATATTCAGCGTACCATACAACAATGAAACAAAGAATTTTGAAGGAGTATGAAAATATTTTAAAGACTAATTAAAAGTAAAAAAAATTATAGACAGCCAAGGGACACATAGAATGCAGTTGTAATGTGTTTCATAAATAATTAATCTGTTTCAAAAGCAGTATTTACCCCAGGTCTTACCTCAACCTGAACCTATTACAGTTACCTGTATTGTTTTGTGCTTTATTTTGTGTTGATATATTTAAATGCTTATTTGCGTGTACCATTTGTTAATTGTGACTATCAACCTTGATTGTACTTAGATCCCAAGGCTGTGAGGGCTGATGTCAGAATTGATGACCGTCTTGGATTATCTCTGAGCCGCAAGAGGACAACGGCCAGAGGGCAGCAGACAGAGGGCAGCAGCCAGAGGGAAGCAGCCAGAGGGCAGCAGCCAGAGGGAAGCAGCCAGAGAGCAGCAGCCAGAGGGCAGCAGCCAGAGAACAGCAGCCAGTGGGTAGCAGCCAGAGGACAGCAGCCAGAGGGCAGCAGCCAGAGGGCAGCAACCAGAGGAAAGGAGTCAGAAAGCAGCAGACAGAGGGCAGCAGATAGAGGAAAGAAGCCAGAGGGCAGCAGCCAAAGGGGAGGAGCCAGAGGGCCGCAACCAGAAGGAAGCAGCCAGAGGGCAGCAGCCAGAAGGCAGAAGCCTGAGGGCAGCAGCTTGAGGGACGCAGCCAGAAGGCAGCACACTGACTACAGCAGCCAGAAGGCAGCAGTCAGAGGGCAAAAGCCTGAGGACAGCAGCCTGTGGAACGCATTCAGGGGCAGCAGAAAGAGGGCAGCAGCCAGACGGCAGCAGCCAGAGAGCAGAACCCAGATGGCAACAGCCAGAGGGCAGCAGCCAGAGGGTAGCAGCCTGAGGGACGCAGCCAGAGGGCAGCAGCCTGAGAGCAGCAGCAAGAGGGCAGCAGTCAGAGGGCAGCAGCCAGAGGGCAGCAGCCTCAGGGACGCAGCCAGAGGGCAGCAGTCGGAGGGCAGCAGCCAGAGGACAGCAGGAAGAAGGCAGGAGCCAGAGGGCAGCATCCAGAGGGCAGCAGCCAGAGGGTAGCAGCCAGAGGGCAGCAGCCAGTGGGTAGCAGCCTGAGAGCAGCAGCCTGAGGGCAGCAGCCAGAGGGAAGCAGCCAGAGGGATGCAGCCAGAGGGACGCAGCCTGAGGGCAGCAGCCAGAGGGACGCAGCCTGAGGACAGCAGTCAGAGGGCACCAGCCAGAGGGACGCAGCCAGAGGGCACCAGCCAGAGGGCAGCAGCCAGAGGGCAACAGCCAGAGGGCAAAAGCCTGAGGGCAGCAGCCTGAGGGACGCAGCCTGAGGGCAGCAGCCAGAGGGTAGCAGCCATAGGTTCCCAGGCAGAGGGTAGCAGCTTGAGTGCAGCAGCCTGAGGGCAGCAGCCAGAGGGTAGCAGTCAGAGGGCAGCAGCCAGAGGGCAGCCGCCAGAGGGTAGCAGCCAGAGGGTAACAGCCAGACGGCAGCAGCCAGAGGGCAGCATCCAAAGGGTAGCAGCCTGAGGGTAGCAGGCAGAGGGCAGCAGCCTGAGGGCAGCAGCCTTGGGTAGCAGCCTGAAGGCAATAGCCAGAGGGGTAGCAGCCACAAGGTTGCAGCCTGAGGGCAGCAGCCAGAGGGACGCAGCCAGAGGGACGCAGCCTGAGAGCAGCAGCCAGAGGGCACCTGCCAGAGGGCAGCAGCCAGAGGGCACCTGCCAGAGGGCAGCAGCTAGAGGGACGCAGCCAGTGGGACGCAGCCTGAGGGCAACAGCCACATTGTAGCAGCCATAGGGTAGCAGCCTGAGGGCAGCAGCTTGAGGGCAGCAGCCAGAGGGCAACAGCCAGATGGCAGCAGCCAGAGGGTACCAGCCTGAGGGCAGCAACCCGAGGACAGTAGCCTGTGGTTAGCACCCAGAGAGTAGCACGCAGAGAGCAGCTGCCTGAGGATATTAGCCAGAGGGTAGCAGCCAGAGGGACGCTGCCAGAGGATAGCAGCCAGATGGACGCAGCCAGAGGATAGCAGCCAGAGGGCAGCAGCCAGAGGGCAGCAGCCAGAGGGCGCAGCCTGAGGGACGCAGCCAGAGGGCAGCAGCCAGAGGGCAACAGCCTGAAGGTAGCACCTAGAGGACAGCACCCTGAGAGCGGCAGCCAGAGGGACGCTGCCAGAGGATAGCAGCCAGAGGGTAGCAGCTAGAGGGCAGCAGCCAGAGGGTAGCAGCCTGAGTGTTGCAGCCTGAGGGCAGCAGCCTGAGGGCAGCAGCCAGAGGGTAGCAGAAAGAGAGCAACATCCAGAGGGCAGTAGCCTGAGGGTAGCAGCCAGAGGGTAGCAGCCAGAGGGACGCAGTCAGAGAGTAGCAGCCAGAAGGTAGCAGCCTGAGGGCAGTAGCCAGAGGGCACCACCCTGAGGGCAGCAGCCAAAGGGTAGCAGCCTAAGGGCAGCAGCCAGAGGGCAGCAGCCTGAGGGCAACAGCCAGTGGGTAGCAGCCAGAATGTAGCAGCCTGAGGGCAGCACCCTGAGGGCAACAGCCTGAGGCCAGCAACCAGAGGGACGCAGCCAGAGGGACGCAGCCAGAGGGCAGCTGCCTGAGGGCAGCAGCCAGGGGGCAGCAGTCTGAGGGCAGCACCCAGAGGGCAGCAGCCAAAGGGTAGCAGCCAGAGGGCAGCAGCCAGAGGGCAGCAGCCTGAGGGCAGCAGCTAGAGGGCAGCAGTCGGAGGGTAGCAGCCATAGGTTACCAGGCAGAGGGTATCAGCCTGAGGGCAGCAGCCTGAGGGCAGAAGCCAGAGTAGCAGAAAGAAGGTAGTATCCCGAGGGCAGCATTCTGAGGGGAGCAGCCAGAGGGCCGCAGCCAGAAGGACGCAGCCAGAAAGTAGCAGCCAGAGGGCAGCGGCCGCAGGGCAGCAGCCAGAGGGCAGCAGCCTGAGGGACGCAGCGAGAGGGTAGCAGCCATACGGTAGCAGCCATAGGGTAGCAGCCTGAGGGCAGCAGCCAGAGGGTAGCAGCCATACGGTAGCAGCCAGAAGGTAGCAGCCTGAGGGCAGGAGCCAGAGGGTAGCAGTTATAGGGTAGCAGCCTGAGGGCACCAGCCAGAGGGACGCAGCCAGAGGGACGCAGCCTGAGGGCAGCAGCCAGAGGGCAGCAGCCGAACGGCAGCAGCCAGAGGGCAGCAGCCTGAGCGACGCAGCCAGAGGGTAGCAGCCAGAGTGCAGCAGCCAGAGGGGAGCAGCCAGAGGGTAGCAGCCTGAGGGCAGCAGCCAGAGGGTAGCAGCCTGAGGGCAGCATCAGGACGGCAGCAGCCGGAAGGTAGCAGCGAGAGGGTAGCAGTCAGAGGGACGCAGCCTCAGGGCAGCAGCCAGAGGGTAGCAGCCAGAGGCCCGTAGCCAGAGGGTAGCTGCCAGAGGGCATCAGCCAGAGGGCAGCAGCCGCAGTGCAGCAGCCAGAGGGCAACAGTCTGAGAGTAGCAGCCAGAGTGCAGTAGCCTGGGGTCAGCAGCTAGAGGGTAGCAACAAGAGGGTACCAGCCTGAGGTCAGCAGCCAGAGGGCAGCAGCCAGAGGGCAGAAGCCAGAGGGCAGCAGCCGCAGTGCAGCAGCCAGAGGGCAACAGTCTGAGAGTAGCAGCCAGAGGTCAGCATCCTTAGGGCAGCACCTAGATGGACGCAGCCAGAGGATAGCTGCCAGAGGCCAGCAGCCAGAGGGTAGCTGCCTGAGAGCAGCAGCCAGAGGGTAGCAGTCAGAGGGCAGCGGCCTGAGAGCAGCAGCCAGAGGGTAGCAGCCAGAGGGCAGCAGCTAGAGGACAGCAGCCTGAGGGCAGCAGCCAGAGGGCAGCAGCCGCAGTGCAGCAGCCAGAGGGCAGCAGCCTGAGGGACGCTGCCAGAGGGTAGCAGACAGAGGGCAGTAGCCAGAGGGTAGCAGCCATAGGGTAGCAGCCATAAGGTAGCAGCCTGAGGGCACCAGCCGGAGGGAAGCAGCCTGAAGGCAACAGCCAAAGGGTTGCAGCCAGAGGATAGCAGTAAGAGGGTAGCAGCCAGAGAGCAACGACCTGAGGGCAGCAGCCAAAGGGACGCAGCCAGAGGGCAGCAGCCAGAGGGAAGCAGCCTGAGGGCAGATGCCAGAGGATAGCAGCCTGAGGGCAGCAGCCAATGGGCAGCAGCCAGAGAGCAACGACCTGAGGGCAGCAGCAAAAGGGACGCAGCCTGAGGGCAGATGCCAGAGGACAGCAGCCAGAGGGAAGCAGCCTGAGGGCAGATGCCAGAGGACAGCAGCCAGAGGGCACCAGCCAGATGGCAGCAGCCAGAGGGAAGCAGCCTGAGGGCAGATGCCAGAGGACAGCAGCCAGAGGGAAGCAGCCTGAGGGCAGATGCCAGAGGACAGCAGCCAGAGGGAAGCAGCCTGAGGGCAGCAGCCAGACGGCAGCAGCCAGAGGGCAGCAGCTTGAGGGCAGCTGCAACAGGGCAGCTGCTAAAGAGCACCAGCCAGAGGGACGCAGCCTGAGTGCATCAGCCAGAGGGTTGCAGCCAGAAGGTAGCAGCCTGTGGGCAGCAATGAGAGGGCAACAGCCAGAAAGCAACACCCTGAGGGTAGTAGCCAGAGGGCAGCATCATGTGGGCGGCAGCCAGAAGGACGCTGCCAGAGGATAGCAGCCAGATGGAAGCATCCAGAGGGCAACAGCCTGAGGGCAGCAGCCAGAGGGACGCAGCCAGAGGATAGCAGCCAGAGGGCAGCAGCCAGAGGGCAGTAGCCAGAGGGGTAGCAGCAACAAGGTTGCAGCCTGAGGGAAGCAGCCTGTGGGCAGCAGTGAGAGGGCAACAGCTAGAGGGCAACAGCCTGAGGGTAGCAGCCAGAGAGCAGCATCATGTGGGCAGCAGCCAGATGGGCGCAGCCTGAGGATAGCAGCCAGAGGGCGGCAGCCGGAGGGCAACAGCCTGAGGGTAGCAGTTAAAGGGCAGCACCCTGAGGACGCACCCAGAGGGACGCTGCCAGAGGATAGCAGCCAGATGGAAGCAGCCAGAGGGCAACAGCCTGAGGGCAGCAGCCAGAGGGACGCAACCAGAAAATAGCAGCCAGAGGGCAGCAGCCAGAGGGCAACAGCGTGAGGGCAGCAGCTAGAGGGACGCAGCCAGAGGGTAGCAGCCAGAGGGCAGCAGCCAGAGGGCAGCAGCCACAGGGCAGCAACTAGAGGGTAGCAGCCAGACGGTAGCAGGCTGAGGGCAACAGCCAGAAGGCAGCAGCCATAGGGAATCAGCCAGAGGAAAGCAGCCAGAGGGACGCAGCCAGAGTGCAGCAACAAGAGGGCAGAAGCCAGAGGGTAGCAGCCTCAGGGCAGCAGCCTAAGGGCAGCAGCCAGAGCGCAGCAGCCTGAGTGTAGCAGCCTGAAGGCAGCAGCCTGAGGGCAGCAGCCCAAGGGTAGCAGAAAGAGATCAGCATCCAGAGGGCATCAGCCTGAGGGTAGCAGCCAGAGGGTAGCAGCCTGAAGGCAGTAGCCAGAGGGTAGCAGCCACAAGATTGCAGCCTAAGGGCAGCAGACAGAGGGCACCAGCCTGAGGGCAGCAGCCAGAGGGACGCAACCAGAGGGACGCAGCCTGAAGGAAACAGCCAAAGGGTTGCAACCAGAAGGTAGCAACCTGAGGGCAGCAGTGAGAGGGCAACAGCCAGAGGGCAACACCCTGAGGGTAGCAGCCAGAGGGCAGCATCATGAGGGCAGCAGCCAGATGGGCGCAGCCTGAGGATAGCAGCCAGAGGGCGGCAGCCAGAGGGCAACAGCCTGAGAGTAGCAGCTAAAAGGCAGCACCCTGAGGGCGGCAGCCAGAGGGACGCTGCCAGAGGATAGCAGCCAGATGGAAGCTGCCAGAGGGTAGTAGGCTGAGGGCAACAGCCAAAAGGCAGCAGTCATAGGGAATCAGCCAGAGGGCAGCACCCAGAGAGCCGCACCACTGTGGCAGCAGCCAGAGGGCAGCAGCCGCAGTGCAGCAGCCAGAGGGCAACAGTCTGAGAGTAGCAGCCAGAGTGCAGTAGCCTGGGGTCAGCAGCTAGAGGGTAGCAACAAGAGGGTACCAGCCTGAAGTCAGCAGCCAGAGGGCAGCAGCCAGAGGGCAGAAGCCAGAGGGCAGCAGCCGCAGTGCAGCAGCCAGAGGGCAACAGTCTGAGAGTAGCAGCCAGAGGTCAGCATCCTTAGGGCAGCACCTAGATGGACGCAGCCAGAGGATAGCTGCCAGAGGCCAGCAGCCAGAGGGTAGCTGCCTGAGAGCAGCAGCCAGAGGGTAGCAGTCAGAGGGCAGCGGCCTGAGAGCAGCAGCCAGAGGGTAGCAGCCAGAGGGCAGCAGCTAGAGGACAGCAGCCTGAGGGCAGCAGCCAGAGGGCAGCAGCCGCAGTGCAGCAGCCAGAGGGCAGCAGCCTGAGGGACGCTGCCAGAGGGTAGCAGACAGAGGGCAGTAGCCAGAGGGTAGCAGCCATAGGGTAGCAGCCATAAGGTAGCAGCCTGAGGGCACCAGCCGGAGGGAAGCAGCCTGAAGGCAACAGCCAAAGGGTTGCAGCCAGAAGGTAGCAGCCTGAGGGCAGCAGTCAGAGGGCAACATCCAGAGGGCAACAGCCTGAGGGTAGCAGCCAGAGGGCAGCAGCATGAGGGCAGCAGCCAGAAGGACGCAGCCAGAGGATAGCAGCCAGATGGCAGCAGCCAGAGGGCAACAGCCTGAGAGTAGCAGCCAGAGGTCAGCACCCTGAGGGCAGCAGCTAGATGGACGCAGCCAGAGGATAGCAGCCAGAGGGCAGCAGCCAGAGGGCAACAGCCTGAGGGCAACAGCCAGAGAGACGGAGCCAGAGGATAGCAGTAAGAGGGTAGCAGCCAGAGAGCAACGACCTGAGGGCAGCAGCCAAAGGGACGCAGCCAGAGGGCAGCAGCCAGAGGGAAGCAGCCTGAGGGCAGATGCCAGAGGATAGCAGCCTGAGGGCAGCAGCCAATGGGCAGCAGCCAGAGAGCAACGACCTGAGGGCAGCAGCAAAAGGGACGCAGCCTGAGGGCAGATGCCAGAGGACAGCAGCCAGAGGGAAGCAGCCTGAGGGCAGATGCCAGAGGACAGCAGCCAGAGGGCACCAGCCAGATGGCAGCAGCCAGAGGGAAGCAGCCTGAGGGCAGATGCCAGAGGACAGCAGCCAGAGGGAAGCAGCCTGAGGGCAGCAGCCAGAGGGAAGCAGCCAGAGGGAAGCAGCCAGAGGGCAGCAGCCAGACGGCAGCAGCCAGAGGGCAGCAGCTTGAGGGCAGCTGCCACAGGGCAGCTGCTAAAGAGCACCAGCCAGAGGGACGCAGCCTGAGTGCATCAGCCAGAGGGTTGCAGCCAGAAGGTAGCAGCCTGTGGGCAGCAATGAGAGGGCAACAGCCAGAGGGCAACACCCTGAGGGTAGCAGCCAGAGGGCAGCATCCTGAGGGCGGCAGCCAGAGGGACGCTGCCAGAGGATAGCAGCCAGATGGAAGCAGCCAGAGGGCAACAGCCTGAGGGCAGCAGCCAGTGGGACGCAGCCAGAGGATAGCAGCCAGAGGGCAGCAGCCAGAGGGCAACAGCCAGAGGGGTAGCAGCAACAAGGTTGCAGCCTGAGGGAAGCAGCCTGTGGGCAGCAGTGAGAGGGCAACAGCCAGAGGGCAACAGCCTGAGGGTAGCAGCCAGAGGGCAGCATCATGAGGGCAGCAGCCAGAAGGGCGCAGCCTGAGGATAGCAGCCAGAGGGCAGCAGCCAGAGGGCAACAGCCTGAGGGTAGCAGCCAGAGGGCAGCACCCTGAGGGCAGCAGCCAGAGGGACGCAGCCAGAGGATAGCAGCCAGAGGGCAGCAGCCAGAGGGCAACAGCCTGAGGGCAGCAGCCAGAGGGACGCAGCCAGAGGGTAGCAGCCAGAGGGCAGCAGCCAGAGGGCAACAGCGTGAGGGCAGCAACCAGAGGGCAGCAGCCAGAGGGCAGCAGCCAGAGGGACGCAGCCAGAGGGTAGCAGCCAGAGGGCAGCAGCCAGAGGGCAGCAGCCAGAGGGCAGCAGCCAGAGGGTAGCAGCCAGAGGGTAGCAGCCTGAGGGCAGCAGCCAGAGGGCAGCAGCCAGAGGGTAGCAGCCAGAGGGAAGCAGCCAGAGGGACGCAGCCAGAGTGCAGCAGCAAGAGGGCAGCAGCCAGAGGGTAGCAGCCTCAGGGCAGCAGCCTAAGGGCAGCAGCCAGAGGGCAGCAGCCAGAGGGTAGCAGCCAGAGGGCAGCAGCCAGAGGGCAGCAGCCTGAGTGTAGCAGAAAGAGATCAGCATCCAGAGGACATCAGCCTGAGGGTAGCAGCCAGAGGGTAGCAGCCTGAAGGCAGTAGCCAGAGGGTAGCAGCCACAGGATTGCAGCCTAAGGGCAGCAGACAGAGGGCACCAGCCTAAGGGCAGTAGCCAGAGGGACAAAGCCAGAGGGACGCAGCCTGAAGGAAACAGCCAAAGGGACGCAGCCAGAAGGTAGCAGCCTGAGGGCAACAGTGAGAGGGCAACAGCCAGAGGGCAACAGCCTGAGGGTTACAGCCAGAGGGCAACAGCGTGAGGGCAGCAGCCAGATGGCAGTAGCGCAGCCAGAGGGTAGCAGCCAGAGGGCGGCAGCCAGAGGGCAGCAGCCTGAGGGTAGCAGCTAGAAGGCAGCACCCTGAGGGCAGCAGCCAGAGGGACGCTGCCAGAGGATAGCAGCCAGATGGAAGCAGCCAGAGGGCAGCAGCCAGAGGGCAGCAGCCAGAAGGCAGCAGCCATAGGATATCAGCCAGAGGGCAGCACCCAGAGGGCAGCAGCCAGAGGGCAGCAGCCAGAGGGCAGCAGCCTGAGGGCAGCAGCCAGAGGGCAGCAGCCAGAGGGCAGCAGCCTGAGGGCAGCAGCCAGAGGGCAGCAGCCAGAGGGCAGCAGCCTGAAGGTAGCAGCCAGAGGGCAGCTGTCAGAAAGGGCAGCAGCCAGAGGGCAGCGCCCAGAGGGCAGCAGCCTGAGGGCAGCAGCCTGAGGGCAGCATCCAAAGGGCAGCAGCCTGAGGGCAGCAGCCTGAGGGCAGCAGCCAGAGGGACGCAGCCAGAGGGATGCAGCCTGAGGGCTGCAGCCAGAGGGCACCAGCCTGAGGGCAGCAGCCAGAGGGACGCAGCCTGAGGGCAGCAGCCTGAGGGTGTCAGCCAGAGGGCAGCAGCCTGAGGGCATAAGCTAGAGGGCAGCAGCCAAAGGGCAGCAGTCAGAAGGTAGCACCCAGAGGGCAGCAGCCTGAGGGCAGCAGCCTGAGGGCAGCAGCTAGAGGACAGCAGCCAGAGGGTAGCAGCCTTGGGGCAGCTCTCAGAAGGTAGCAGCCTGAGGGCAGCAGCCAGAGGGCAGCAGCTTGAGGGTAGCCGTCTGAGGGCAGCAGCTAGAGCGCAGCAGCCAGAGGGTAGCAGCCTGAGGGGCAGCAGCTAGAGGGTAGCAGCCAGATGGTAGCAGCCTGAGGGCAGCAGCCAAAGGGTAGCAGCCAGAGGGCAGCAGCCAGAGGGCAGTAGTCTGAAGGAAGCAGCCAGAGGGCAGCAGCCAGAGGGCAGCACCCAGAGGGTAGCAACCAGAGGGTAGCAGCCAGTGGGAAGCAAGCTGAGGGCAGCAGCCAGAGGGTAGCAGCCTGAGAGCAGCAGTTAGAGGGTAGCAGCCAGAGGGCAGCAGCCAGAGGGCAGCAGCTTGAGGGTAGCCGTCTGAGGGCAGCAGCTAGAGCGCAGCAGCCAGAGGGTAGCAGCCAGAGGGACGCAGCCAGAGGGCCGCAGCCAGGCGGCAGCAGCCAGGCAGCAGCAGAGGGCAGCAGACAGAGGACAGCAGCCAGAGGACAGCAGCCAGAGGGCAGCAGCCTGAGGGATGCAGCCAGAAGGCCGCAGCTAGAGGGTAGCAGACAGAGGGCAGCACTCAGAGGGCAGCAAACATAGGGCATCAGCCAAAGGGTAAGAAATTAATTTCCTTGTGAATTATTTTTTTTCAAATTATGGTTAACATTCGCTTATGGTATATACTTTTATAAGGAATTTCTTAAATAAGAAGTTTCACCCTTCCTGTATAACTTCTACAGTAGAAAGGGATATTAATATATTATATTACCATTTTATGGCACTATTCGTTTTTCTGTAAGAAGTCGATTGAGGAAACTTGTACAGCACTGTTATCCTCAAGTAGACTTTAGATATATTTTTGTCAATACAAAAACCATAGGCTCCTATTTTATATTTAAAGGTAAAATGCCTTCCCAGTGTGCTCTATTATCGTATATATGTTTAATTGTTCCAGTTGTAATGCTTGATACATCGGGAGTTCCATTCAGAACTTTAAGATTAAGATACCTTAACACCGGGGGGAATCATTTAGGACTGGATTACTATTATCCAAACCAGCATTCTCGGAGATTAGAAATTATTGTCATGAGTTGAATCTGCTGGAATCCGATTTTAAAATTCTAGACACTTGTATGAATGGGCAATCGGATTTGAGAATAGTGGAATCCTTATATATCAGGGAGTTGCGGCCTCTGTTAAATAGCAACCTTTCGGCTGTTCAATTGTACAATTGTACAATGGGAGCCGGTCGGCCGCACAGCACGCTGGACTTGTGATCCTGGGTTCAATCCCAGGCGCTGGCGAGAAACAATGGGCAGAGTTTCTTTCACCCTATGCCCCTGTTACCTAGGAGTAAAATAGGTACCTGGGTGTTAGTCAGCTGTCACGGGCTGCTTCCTGGGGGTTGAGGCCTGGTCGAGAACCGGGCCGCTGGGACATTAAAGCCCCGAAATCATCTCAAGATAACCTCAAGATACACTGTATACTGCACAGTAGGCCTTGTAATATGATTTGTAGTTCATACTGGCATTTTATTTTTTAGCTTATCATGTTTTGTCTTTTTTTATTATTTCATGTGTTGACATTGTATATTATTATAGTCTTTTATTTAAGACATACAATACATTTTTCTGGTGTTTAGTTTTGTTTTATATATTTATGTTTTCATAAGGTTTTGGATAGTATTTTATAATTGTAAAATACTTGTGTTTTATATAGATTATAAATTTTGCTTGTGTTTTATATAGATTTTTTGTGAAGTCATTATTACAATAGTTGTAATTAGTGTTGATTATCCATGTGTTAACTATCAATTTTCTCTCTGTTTGATCACTTCACCTAAGTTTAATAGTGTGGTTTGTTTTACTAGTTTCTATTTATTTTATATTTTGCTTTCATTCTTTGTGAATGTTTGGAAGTTTTATCCGGTATGATCACTTTAAGTAAGCTTGAGTGCTTTGTTTTATAACTTGTGTCGTTTGATATCTATTTTCTTTTGCTAGGTAATTTTATTCAGTATGACCTCTTTGTTTGCTAGTTATTTTGTGACGTTTGGTTTTCTGTTAGATCTGACGATGAATACGAGAAGTATTCGAAACGTCTTGCATTTTACAGTAAAGAATCTGAAATAAGATGTTTATATCAATGATTTTCCTATTCATTTTAATATTAAGATTCCCGAAGGGAACATCGATCATAAATATAAATATATACATAACCTATTCATATGAATCGATATGATTCAATATACTTTCATCTCGAAATATATTTTTATATCTATAACTATTTATCTCTCTCTCTCTAACTCTATATCTATCCATCTATTATCTATATCCATTTATCAAATATATAAATATACATGCATATATTATCTCTATATAGCCGCTTATCTTTATATATATATACGGAAAATCCATAAAGAAATTGGGAAGGAAGACGAACGTTTCGGCCGTTTTACAGTCGTTGCCAGACATGTGTATCTATCTTTACCTATCTGTATCCATCTCAATCTCTCTGTGAATATCTTTATTTCTGTCTATCTATCACTATCCTTTTTCCCTCCACTCACCCCTCATCCTCTCCCCCCCCCCTCTGCCCACATTTGACATGTTTACTACACACAATCTTCACTCTATGTATGATGTTCATCATCATAACTATCGCATGTGAGGGACTTGGGTTACTGGTTAATATTTCTTAAAGCATTTAACTTAGGCCCACACCGACCAGTCTATATCCGTCCCATACCCAGACCACTCCTCCTGCAAGTTTCGGTGAGACTAGCCCAAGCTTCTGGTCTCCAGCTTTGGACAAACGTACAAACAAATGGACAGACTTTCTCATAGTATTGATATATAACACATAAATATTTTAATGCAAACAATTATATATAACGGTTACTGATCCCCTTAAAATAAATGAGCTCATCCAGCGTAACACTGAGGGCACAAGAAGAGGCACGGGTGAGGCTTGTTGAGTGCCGGGGCTGACCGGCACTCCCTCGCTCCCTGCCACCAGGGAAATATCTTTTAATTAGTGCCGTTATTTCCTGGAGTAACTGTGAACCTTCCTGGCGCCTGGGGGAGAAATACTGGATGGCAGGGGAATAATGCCAGGCTGCTCTTTTATTTGGCTGCTCTTTTTCTAGGCCAAAAATTCCTGGTGGGTTAAGGCGGTGTTATCCTGATGCTGCGCCCAGGCTCTGAGGGTGTTATCTTGATGTTGGGCCCAGGCTCTGAGGGTGTTATCTTGATGTTGGGCCCAGGCTCTGAGGGTGTTATCTTGATGTAGGGCCCAAGCTCTGAGGGTGTTATCCTGATGCTGCGCCCAGGCTCTGAGGGTGTTATCTTGATGTAGGGCCCAGGCTCTGAGGGTGTTATCTTGATGTAGGGCCCAGGCTCTGACGGTGTTATCCTGATGCTGCGCCCAGGCTCTGAGGGTGTTATCTTGATATAGGGCCCAGGCTCTGAGGGTGTTATCTTGATGCTGCGCCCAGACTCTGAGGGTGTTATCTTGATGTAGGGCCCAGGCTCTGAGGGTGTCATCCTGATGCTGCGCCCAGGCTCTGAGGGTGTTATCTTGATGTAGGGCCCAGGCTCTGAGGGTGTTATCTTGATGCTGCGCCCAGGCTCTGAGGGTGTTATCTTGATGTAGGGCCCAGGCTCTGAGGGTGTTATCCTGATGCTGCGCCCAGGCTCTGAGGGTGTTATCTTGATGTAGGGCTCAGGCTCTGAGGGTGTTATCTTGATGCAGCGCCCAGGCTCTGAGGGTGTTATCTTGATGTAGTGCCCAGGCTCTGAGGGTGTTATCTTGACGTAGGGCCCAGGCTCTGAGGGTGTTATCTTGATGTAGGGCCCAGGCTCTGAGGGTGTTATCTTGAAGTAGAGCCCAGGCTCTGAGGGTGTTATCTTGAAGTAGAGCCCAGGCTCTGAGGGTGTTATCTTGATGTAAGGCCCAGGCTCTGAGGGTGTTATCTTGATGCAGCGTCCAGGCTCTGAGGGTGTTATCTTGATGCTGCGTCCAGGCGCTGAGGTTATCTTGATGTGGGGCCCAGGATCTGAGGGTGTTATCTTGATGCAGCGCCCAGGCTCTGAGGGTGTTATCTTGATGCTGCACCCAGGCTCTGAGGGTGTTATCTTGATGTTGCGCCCGGGCTCTGAGGATGTTATCTTGATGTAGCGCCCAGGCTCTGAGGGTGTTATCTTGATGTAGGGCCCAGGCTCTGAGGGTGTTATGTTGATGCTGCGCCCAGGCTCTGAGGGTGTTATCTTGATGTAGGGCCCAGGCTCTGAGGGTGTTATCTTGATGTAGGGCCCAGGCTCTGAGGGTGTCATCTTGATGTCGGGCCCCAGGATCTGAGGGTGTTATCTTGATGTAGAGCCCAGGCTCTGAGGGTGTTATCTTAATGTAGAGCCCAGGCTCTGAGGGTGTTATCTTGATGCAGCGCCCAGGCTGAGGGTGTTCTCTTGATGCTGCGCCCAGGCTCTGAGGGTGTTATCTTGATGCAGCGCCCAGGCTCTGAGGGTGTTATCTTGATGTAGAGCCCAGGATCCGAGGGTGTTATCATGATGTAGAGCCCAGGCTCTGAGGGTGTTATCTTGATGAAGTGCCCAGTCTCTGAGGGTGTTATCTTGATGAAGTGCCCAGTCTCTGAGGGTGTTGTCTTGATGTAGGGCCAAGACTCTGAGGGGTGTTATCTTGATGCGGCACCCAGGCTCTGGGGGGTGTTATGGTGCCTGATGTGCTCTCACCAGGTTGACGCCTCATCTCTCCTGGCGTGAGGCCCACTGTGTGTCTGGCTGGTGGCGTGAGGCCCACTGTGTGTCTGGCTGGTGGCGTGAGGCCCACTGTGTGTCTGGCTGGTGGTGTGAGGCCCACTGTGTGTCTGGCTGGTGGCGTGAGGCCCACTGTGTGTCTGGCTGGTGGCCTGAGGCCCACTGTGTGTCTGGCTGGTGGTGTGAGGCCCACTGTGTGTCTGGCTGGTGGCCTGAGGCCCACTGTGTGTCTGGCTGGTGGTGTGAGGCCCACTGTGTGTCTGGCTGGTGGTGTGAGGCCCACTGTGTGTCTGGCTGGTGGTGTGAGGCCCACTGTGTGTCTGGCTGGTGGCGTGAGGCCCACTGTGTGTCTGGCTGGTGGCGTGAGGCCCACTGTGTGTCTGGCTGGTGGCGTGAGGCCCACTGTGTGTCTGGCTGGTGGCGTGAGGCCCACTATATGTCTGGCCAACCTGTCCTCTTAAAAGGAACGTCGCTTTTGGCCGTTTGCCTGTATGACCGAATATGGACGTAATTTGAAAATAATAAAAAAATGAAACTAAATTTGTTTTTTTTTTCATCATCAGTAAGTTAAGGGTCTTCTGATAGGTTAGGTGGGCAGGAAATTCTCATAAAGTTTCAACACGGTACGAAAAACGTTAATGGAAAGAATCCTTTTCTAAGCTGGTCGAGTAAGCCGGACGACTCAAACAGAAAACGGAACAGTACGTCACTTTTCTGAGTGGATTTCATTTCAAATTACGTCCAAATTTGGCCATAGCGCGCATACGAGCGAAAAGTGATGTTATTTTTAAGAGGACGGGTTGGTCTGGCTGGTGGCGTGAGTCCCATTGTGTCCGGCTGGTGGCGTGAGGCCGACTGTATTCATCTAGATACACACACACACACAGCCGGTGGCAGTGGCCGAGCGAACAGCACGCTGGACACGTGATCCTGTGGTTCCAGGTTCGATTCCGGGCGCTGGCGAGAAACGATGGGAAGAGTTTCTTTCAACCTATGCCCCTGTTACCTAGCAGTAAATAGGTACTTGGGAGTTAGTCAGCTGTCACGGGCTGCTTCCCGAGGTGTGTGTGTTTGTGTGTGTGTGTGGTGTGTGAAAAAAATAGTAGTATTAGAAATAGTTGAGGCGGGCCGATAGAGCAGAGCTCAACCCCCGCAAGCACAACTAGGTGAATACACACACACACACACACCAGTGATGTGTGTGAGCACCAGAGTGGAGCAACAGCCGCACATTCTACCCAACAGACACCCTAGCTGCCCCATCCCTTGTCAGCCCCCCAGTAAGTACCCACCTAGGGCAACCTTCCCCCACCCACCCCCTCCTCCTACTCACCCCTCTCCCCAGGACCTCCCTTATCTCCCATCCCCCAAGCCCTTCCATTCTCCCACAGACCCTCCCGTCTCTCCCACCCCCAAGCCCTCCGTTCTCCCCCACCCAAACAAATTCACTGACACTGAAAAAGTTCCTTCTAACGTCTCTGTGGCTCATGTGGGTACTCAGTTTCCACCTGTGTCCCCTTGTTCGCGTCCCACCAGTGTTGAATAGTTTATCCCTGTTTACCCGGTCGATTTCCCTGAGGATTTTGTAGGTAGTGATCATGTCTCCCCTTACTCTTCTGTCTTCCAGTCTCTTAAGGTTCGTTTCCCTCAGTCTTTCCTCCTAACTCATGCCTCTTAGTTCAGGGACTAGTCAAGTGAACTTTTGAACTTTTTCCAGCTTCGTCATGTGCTTGACAAGGTACGGGCTCCATGCTGGGGCCGCATACTCCAGGATTGGTCTTACATATGTGGTGTACAAGATCCTGAATGATTCCTTACACAGGTTCCTGAAAGCTGTTCTGATGTTAGCCAGCCTCGCATCTACCGCAGACGTTATTCATTTTATGAGGGCTTCACGAGACAGATTTGGTGTGATATCCACTCCTAGATCTTTCTCTCTGTCCGTTTCATAAAGTACTTCAACTCCTATTCTGTATCCTACTCTTACCTCCTACTCAGTATCCACACAGCCGGACTGTGTGTCCGGCTGGTGGCTTGAGGCTCAGTTTATCCCTATTTAACCCTCAATTATGTCATATTATCTTAATGTATCCCTAATTAACACAAATTTAAATAATTTTATCTTAATATAACCCTAATGTATTCCTAATATTTGGGGTACTACCCAAGTTTTCCATAATTTTGAAAATGTAGTTAGGTCTAGCTATCTTAACTATAAAGTATAGTTTCGAGGTGGGGGGGGGGGGAGGGATCCAAACTCCCTAGTTATGGATTAGGTTAAGGAAAATTGAGTTATGGAAACGGTATGGATATAGTCAATCATATCCCTTTCCAAAAATATGATGTAAAATGGAGTTCGGATACAGGTATATAAGGTTAGGTTAAGGATTGTAAAGTTGAACTGTTGTAGAGAAAATGCCCAATAGTAGCACATTTCCATTAACCCCCAGGCAATATAGGTACGGTGGGTTGGGTTGGTTGTATTGCTGTGGAAAAAAATATGGCTAAGAACAAGATGCAACATTGGACCAAGATCCTGATATCAGAGGTTAGGTCCATGGCAGATGGGTTGATGCACAAAAAAACACTTTCCCTCTAAAATTACGATACTTTGACGTTAGATAAAGGGAGGCTAGGTGCAGGGGGTTAGAAAAAACAACATTTACTAACATTTAATACAATAGGCAGATAATATTGCTGCTGTTTTGTAATAACAAATTAACCCTAGAAATAGTGCTTTAATCACTCATAGAAGATGTAGCACAGTTGAATTTTCCTCAGTAGAAAACGGGGAATATCATTGCCACTTGTCATTAAATTCCCCACCAAATAATAGGAAAAATCCTTAATACATCTATTTCTGAACTGTAAACATCATAAAAACATTTCCCATGAATCAACTTATTTATCAGTACTAAATTAGAGTAAATGTGGGCCCTCTAACCACTTCTTGACGACACAACAGCCAAGGCGTCAGTGGGAGAGGGCCACAGTCAGTCGCCATTTAATTTTTACAACAGTCTCACTGGGGCAAATCTAGCTCTTAGAATTTACCCTTGGGCCAGTGTTACGGGACTAATGGTGCTCCCGTTATCAACACAACTTCGTCTACTATCAAGGGAAGTATCTAAATTCCCAAAACTTTTATGTCTTTCTGATCGGTGTAATGTAGGTATATGAAGACGAACCGGTTAGGATGCGAGTCGAGACACAAAACAGGGTGAGCAATATTTTCATCTCTTTATTTAAATAATTATCAATATTACCCCTAATATATTTGTCATATAGGTTATTACTGTTATTGTGTGCCCTTTGACAGGAGTAATTGGAGAGGAAGCCAAATTACCGCTAGTTATTTAGCACACCAGTAAATGTGTTGATGCCAGCCTCAACCATGAGGAGTGTTCTTCCATATTCATATTTCTTGTCTAGGCCAAATCAGCCATACAAGATAAGACTTCCCTATTTAATTACTAATATATGTAGTCTTATACTGTAGTGAATGTCTATTAATCAATAACTTTATATATAAACCATAAACCGCCCACAATGTGAAAGGAAGAGATTTGTGGGAATTTTTAAGTCATACAGTCCACTTTAAACATCATAGTTTACTATCGAAACATATAAGTTAATGTAAAATATAAATTACTATATAAATTAATATAAAACTAAATAAATATAAATCTCAGGTTATTTTCCCCACATAGGATGGCTGTGTTCAAGTGTAAAAACAAACACTTCCCCAATCAATTTAGCTATAATATTGAACATAGATCTACGCAGGTCAATTAGGTTTATCCCCAAAAGTACCTCTCGGTCCATTTAGTTACAATATTGAACGTATATATATATATATATATATATATATATATATATATATATATATATATATATATATATATATATATATATATATATATATATATATATATATATACGTATATATATATATTGGTGTATACTGGCAGCAGGTTTTCTTTCAAACATGTTTCATTGAATATGACCACATATTCTGTATTTATTATTTTCTGGTTTAGGGCTTCTATCCCTCTAACTATTTTCTTAGCATCAGGGCTTATTTGAAATAGGAGTTCTCCAAAACTCATTTTCGTACTTTTAAGGTGACATAACAGGCCAATTACACTGGATTAATCTTTGTGTTTAGATAGGAGCTGCCTCGTATGGGCCAATAAGCCTTCTGCAGTTACCCCTATGTTTCACCTCACATTTATCCCTTATGTATCCCCCCCATGTTTTCACCTATATTGTGTTATCACCTGACCCAGTGCGGGTATAAAATCAACCAGCATTGTAAGATCTGTTCACTTGAGAATGAACCATGGAGGTTGAAAACTTTGTGCAAATTGTATAAATAAGTGTAATAGACTCTATAGTAAATCACTTCTTTTCTTCACCTTAAAAGTACGAAAATGAGTTTTGGAGAACTCTTATTTCAACTAAGCCCTGATGCTAAGAAAATAGTTAGAGGGATAGAAGCCCTAAACCAGAAAATAATAAATACAGAATATGCGGTCATATTCAATGAAATATATTATATATATATATATATCTTTGGACAACACCCACCAGTGGGACTCGAACCCAGAAAGCACAACTACCTTCCAGTAGCTGCCATAACTAGTACGCTTTAACCCACTACACCATCAGACCCTACAAAAGAAGTAGAGACTTCGAGATATATATATATACATCTCAAATATCTCCACTTCCCGAGGGCACCAGATAAGTGTGAGGTCAATCTGCGTTTTTTCATCAAGCCACTGTCAATGTGAGAGAACTCGTGTCCATGCTATAAGCCTATACTTGCATAAACCACAGGTGAAGATTAACAATCTTTGGACAACACCCACCAGTGGGAGTCCCACTGGTGGGTGTTGTCCAAAGATTGTTTTCCAAAGAAAGAGGGCTTTTTCTAGCATTGATTTCAGTAACCGGTCATACTCACTTAGTTTTTGGCTACTGTAAGATGGTGAACACCTCAGAAAGTAGGTTAACCTGGGGAGGGCTAGACATCTGGTGATGAGGTAGAGTGCATCATGAGCATCAATATCCTCAATCCTCTCATCCATCCTCTTAAGGTCGGCGATTTTCTTATCAAGGACCTCATCGATAGCTCCTGGAGTGTGCTATCTTCAGGTTTAGTTTTATGGATATTTGGCAGAAGACCCTCTATTCTCTCTACGATGCCCTGGTTGGAACATATTATTTCACATTTAGAAGGGTTTAGGGTAAGGCCTAAAACTGCTCCTTGTGTTGGAAATTTCCAACACCGAATACAACACTGTTGCATTCTCATTACTTATTACTAACTCTACTAATTATTGTAGTAAGTAAAATTAACACCACGTAGAATTCTCATGTACTAATAATTTCATCTGTGCAGTAGGCTAGAATTCTCACGTCACCCAACGCCAGTATTGCGTCAGATTTCATTACAATAAACACATTATATCCAATGTATCTGAGAATTAAATTCGATTCTCTATAACCAAGGCATTCTGTGTGATAATTAATTACAGATAAATTGACCTCCAACTAAAAGCCGAATAGAGCGTTAGTCATAGCGGTTATCTAGTAATAAAAGTTAACGTCACAAGTGAATGCCATGGAGAGACATTAATTCCTCTCCCTTATATGTTTACTATCACTAAATTGGCAAATAATAATATTTCCCTCTTCTAAATAATAAACCCGTCCAGTCTCCAACATTTCAAGCACAAATGCGAGAAATACTAATATTCCTGACAATAATTTGTCTAATGAACGCGAGACGCGGCGTTGGTGAGGAGGCACGCCAGTACACGTGGATGGAAGCTCTCGAGTAGACCTGTCCTCATCGTGCTCACGAGGAGACGCCATTACCCAGTCATCAGGGTAGACGTTATCCATCCTCAGATGAAAGTCGCCACTGTGAGGCGTGAACAACCTTGCAGATAATATCTTCAACTGGTGTCGGTGTAACATAAGGAACCTTTTTAATCTGGTTCTTGACTACACGTGACCGGCCAGTGAAGCGCGCCATTATCCAGGATAGGGTGAAGCCAGAGCCTGGGACGCGAATTTCGGCAATCTTAAAACTTATACAGTGCCCATAATAGCTAAGTATCTTCTCCTTATTTGATGCCTCCGGTAAGGTGTAGTGTGGTAGCTAGGTGATTGACCGTGACGACGTATACCAACACCAAACCACAGGTCATTACCTATTATTGCCTGTAAATCTTAATTTCTTGAACATAGAGATTCAGTAGTTTAATTAGTTGCTACTGTAAATATTTGTTTTGCAGCACGTGAGAAGAATTCTCCCTGCCGCCTTCTCCCATGTTAATCCATCCCACTCGTCAACCAGCCGAGCCCAGGGAATTAGAGGAAGTGTCGTGGCTTACTCAAAGGAATCGTCATTAAGCTAAGATTCCTTTGTATTCATTTATTAAATTTCTGAAATTGCTTACATGCAGAATTCCTTTGGATTAACATGTGTTTATTGTGATTATCATTGTAATGATCTGGGGCTCAGATCATTGGTTCTCCCTTCTCCCCTCTTTTCCCTCCCCTTCTCCCCTCCTTCCCTTCTCCCTCTCCCCTCCTTCCTTCTCCCCTCCCCTTGGCCGTCATTCGTCTCCTCCTCTCCCCCCCCCCCTGTCGCCCATTTGTCAGGGTCAAGAGGTTGACCTGAGGGTAGGGTGGTCGTGGATACCTTGGCTTCTCCCACTCAACTTCCCCACTCAGATATTTCCCTCTCCACCCCCTCTCATCCCTCTCTGTCCCTCTCAGCAGCGGCCTTCCCCATACCAGGCAGAGTCAAATGTCCCTACTCCTATCTTAGAGGAGACAGGCTTGAACATAAATTATCAGTTTTGTAAACATTGCTCGCAGGTGTCTGGGCTCCATAGACGCGCCTTGTCCCCCTTCTCTAGCTGGGGAGAGCTGACTCAATCTTCAGAAATTCATGTAGCTTCCACGACAGATCAGTGAAGGTGATTGGCCTGAGATAAGGGCCAAGTCCTTATTGGCCCTAGAGAGCCAGACCTCAGCAATGATCTGGGGCTCAGATCATTGGTTCTCCCTTCTCCCCTCTTTTCCCTCCCCTTCTCCCCTCCTTCCCTTCTCCCTCTCCCCTCCTTCCTTCTCCCCTCCCCTTGGCCGTCATTCGTCTCCTCCTCTTCCCCCCCCCCCTGTCGCCCATTTGTCAGGGTCAAGAGGTTGACCTGAGGGTAGGGTGGTCGTGGATACCTTGGCTTCTCCCACTCAACTTCCCCACTCAGATATTTCCCTCTCCACCCCCTCTCATCCCTCTCTGTCCCTCTCAGCAGCGGCCTTCCCCATACCAGGCAGAGTCAAATGTCCCTACTCCTATCTTAGAGGAGACAGGCTTGAACATAAATTATCAGTTTTGTAAACATTGCTCGCAGGTGTCTGGGCTCCATAGACGCGCCTTGTCCCCCTTCTCTAGCTGGGGAGAGCTGACTCAATCTTCAGAAATTCATGTAGCTTCCACGACAGATCAGTGAAGGTGATTGGCCTGAGATAAGGGCCAAGTCCTTATTGGCCCTAGAGAGCCAGACCTCAGGCCTACGTGTTAAATGGTTGGCCAGGGCCAAAATAATGGGTGGAGCCCTGGGGCTGTATTAGATGGTGGGAGGAGTAATCCTTCCCAACAATAAGTTGGAAAAACTAAATTTCATCAGTGTGTCTTGGGAGTGTATTAGGAACAGGGCCGCAAGCCCGTATCCTCGGGGCTGAGGGCAGCCATCAACATCTTGGCCGTGGTGCGGGTATTTAAGGTATAGTGCACTTGAGTTTTGTGTCCTCGGTAAATATCCATTGTGCCTCTAGGGAAATAGAATAGGTGATGTGTTCAAATTGTCTTAATTTGCATGTTTCATAAAATAAATTGTATAGCTTGTCCAGTGGTATTCACTTACCTCCCCTTTTATATATTTTGCTACTTTGTCATTTTTTAGGTGTTGTATTGGGAGCCCCCCCAGGTTCTCCTAACAATTAATCGATACTAAAGTTGCCCTTGGATTTAAATTAGTAACGTAAATTACACAAACTAATTTTCCAGAAATTATTACTGAAATTCATATTACCCGGAGTCCCATGGTTACTGATTCCTTGCCTTCCTGGGGGATCGGTGATAGACACATTCAGGTATGGTTGGTCGGGAAGGTGGTGGCAGTGTTAATGTGTTTTGTTATTGTTTTAACTAATAACCCTTGTCCTTGGTGTATCTTCCTCATTTAATATTCCTCTTATATACGTGGCAGTCCAGTGAGGGGTCATGCTGGACTGTAACAGTGTTAAGCTGGGGTATTGAGTGAAAAGAGACAGAGATTACAACAGAGAGCGTATAGTACGATTATGAGAGATCACAAGATAACAGGATTAATACTGGGGAACATTGGGTTATTACAATAGAGGCCGCGGTTATTACGGCAGGGTAAGCGGTCGTTACATCATTATTATACTTATAATCTATGTTCCCATTCATGATAATGACATTGGTTTCACTATAATTCATAGGATTAGATTATTATAATTTGGATTAGTGAACGAACCACACTAGTTCCTGGACGTACTGAGTTCCAGTAATAACCCCCCAATAGGGTTTGATTCATTTAATTATACAGCCCATTAATTATTTCTATGATCATATTCTCTAGTATTTTATCCATAGTTACTGGGTTCATCTAGGAATTATCTAATGATCTGAAATTCTCAGTTTCTCTCTTTACTATAAAAGCGGGTGGTCCTTCGTAATTTAATTTACTACATTAATATTTAAATAATCAGATTCAAGCCCCAAATGTCCCACATTATGGTCCTTATCGAACCGGATAGGCATTAAATTTATAATTAAAATATTAATCATTAATAACTAATCCTTGTGTGATAGAAGCTAGACTAACTATTTAATTAATGGTGTCAACTAACAGTGTAACACATCAGTTAGCCTAGATCACACTAACATATTGCTACTTTCACCTCATGTATAAGGTAGCTTTAGTGGGTCATAGCCAATTACCCACAACACTTAGACCTATACCTCACACAGAGGTGAGAATCTTTAGGTCACCAGGAGCAACAGCTCATAACTTTTATAATAACCCCACACTAACACCTGCGTTAGAGTGGCCTCACCATCTAACCATTATATACTTAGGTGGTAATGACATCCACCCCACTCGTCATCCAGCCGAGGTGATCAAACACCTCAAAGCCATAATTTCTTCTTTCAAGCTCATCAGTGAATCGGTAGTATTCACATTAGTGGAACCTCGCCAACCAAGTCAAGATAATCGTTGGGGAGTAACCCCAGAATACTACCTGAGAGCTGCTAAGTACATAAATTTCAGGCTGAAAAAACGAGTGAGATTGGATGCCACATATATCCAATTTACAGCCAGACCTTATAGACAGAACCTGACCAGAGATGGTGTACACTTGTCAGGGGAATCTAGGTTGCATGTGGTTGACAAGTTAATTAACACCATCAACCATCACAAACGGCTGTGGCTAGCAAGCCAAACTTAACTGTACATAATTGTTTCACCTGTGTGTGCAAGAGCACTCTTATAAGACAATAAAAACAAAAATACAGCACAACTATATTCACCTTACTGCACCACAATAATCTTTACCCATGTTATTAGGTAGAATTTAGGCGGAGATTGTGCTGAATTTGGTACAAGCCCAGACTAAATAACTTTATAGTTCTTAGTTAGGAATTATTACGACTAGATCTCAACTAGTCAGTGTTGTATGTATTATATTATTTGTGCTAACCCTATACAGGGTGGGATTAAATTTTTGAGATAACTCTGATTGGAGTGTCTCCATAATATTTCTCTTGTATGCATTATTTTGTGTATCTATTTTGTGTATTGCTGGATAATCTCCATTAACTCTGATGGTGATATAGATGAGCTAACCGGACGAGAACTAATGGTGAAGTTCAGACAGTGCACAAAATATCTAGCTATTTGTTGTTAGGTAGGTAGGTACATTCAACCTCAAGTGAGGAAAAATATAAAGTAGTCACCTTAAATTAGGCTACAATTAATGTTACTTATTCACTAATGAACAAGTACCCAAGCTTCATTAGTAATACATATACTAACACTGTGAAGTTTGAACCTAAGCCCAACATGGCTACTCCTGAGCAATTGAGGAGAACCTACATTGGCCTTAAAGGTCATTTGACCAGATTAATTAATAAGGCTGAGGGCTTAACTAAAGATACTCCCATTGACTCTTATCACTTAGAGACATCAGTTAGAGTGGCTGATCTGAAATTTGATCAAGTCAGATCTGCAGGTCAATCTTACCTTGATCTGCTAAATACTGTAGAAACTGATCCTGAGGAATTAAGTCAAATTGTAGACGACATCTCCCAATATGAAGATGAGACTCAAGATATAATTATCTTAATTATACTCAAGAGACTCAAGATATCTAAATTAGCAAAACAATCTGGATCCAATACCAGTAACACTGGGTCTCATTTCAATAATCAATTACCAGAGGTTCGTTTACCTACTCTAGACTTGCCTACATTTTCAGGATTAGATACAGAAAATTGGGACAATTTTTGGACTTCCTTTGAAGTTCACATCCATAAGAAGCCGTCTCTAGACAAGGTTTCTAAATTTTCATACCTACTTAGTCTTCTCACAGGAGAGGCTAAAAAGGTCATACATAACCTTACTCTTGATGAGAGTAATTATGAGGAAGCTATAAAACTCCTGAAGTTGAACTATTGCAACAAAGAGTTAAGTATAGCTACCCTCTATTATCAATTGCTAGATCTGAATGCACCAAACAGTAGACCAGAGTCACTTCAGAGCTTCAGACTAGAAGTAGAGTCTCTAGTAAAGGCCTTAGGTACTAAAGTTAATATACCTGCTTCAGAATGGTCTATCAAGTTACTATTACAGAGGAAATTACCTCGAAATGTCTTGACAGAGCTCTGCTCACATTATAATACCGAGTTTCTCACTCTCGACCAAATTTTCGAGGGGTTGAGGATCACAGTTAACAGGTTAAAGACTCATGATAAAATTAAACCTGAGTCTAAACCAACTAGTGCTGATATTTCAGTCAAACCTAAACAGACTCAGAGTAAGTCTAATAAATATAAATCCAAACCTGCTCCATCCACTGGGAAAAGAAGTGGAAATGTAGGTACATATTCGGTGTCTCCTTCAGAGATAACCAATGACTTGTCTACTAAAGAGACTAAGTCTATTAACCATAGAAAGTGTCTGTTCTGCAATCAGGAACACACCACTTATCAATGCTCTGTTTATCCTACTTATAATGTTAGGGTTAAAAGGTTACAAGAATTGCACAAGTGCACCAAGTGCATGGGCTCTCATGATCCCAAGAAATGTGCAGTGCAGCTACGTTCCTGCAACCGCTGTAACCAAGGTGTACACCACTACGCCTTATGTAGAAAATCTTCTACACCAACCATGACCACTGGAGAGAATTCTACGAATTCTACTGCAGTGCAATATTGCAAAGTACATCACGAAGTAAATGTACTTGCTACTGAGTCAGGCAATAATACTACTTTGCCTACAGCTCAACTTAAACTAATAAACCGAAGATCTAGAATTAACACTAGGGGTCTTTTTGACCAAGGCTCACAGAAAACCTTCATTACACAACAGTTGGTAGATGAGTTAAATTTATAACCTGCCAAAAGTGTGAGGTTAAATATTTCTGGTTTCTTGTCAAATAGTGGACCTCGTGACTACAAGGTAGTTAAAGTATTAGTAAGACTAGGATCTTCTACTAGTCCAATCCAAGCGGTAGTAGTGGATAAGATTCCTACAGACCTGCAGGTCACAGGATTAGCTCGCACTGCGAGACACCTTAAACGAAACCGCATGAGGCTAGCAGATTATAAAATAAATTCTGACTGCCTCACAGATGTTGGAATACTTATAGGCGCGGATCATTATTACAAGTTTATAACTGGATGCACTAGGCAACATGGTATGAATTTGTTGTCGTCCGCAGGGGGCAAATTGCTCACAGGACCAGTGCTTTTCAGACAAGGTCCAGCGTCCACAAACCAACAATCCATTAATGTAATTGTGGCGTGACTAGGCTTAGAACAGTCACCCCTACGCTTCAGGGAAATATCTGAGGATATTGAGTCTGACCCACCAATACATCGTTTGTGGGATTTAGACACTTTAGGCATCATCCCTGAGCAACCAAGTCCTGATGATACGTGGACTTACCAGCAATATCTGGATACAGTTGTCTACTCAAATAAACAATACTGGGTAAGACTCCCATGGAAGTTGGATCATCCACAACTTCCAGTTAATTATTTTATGGCAGCCTCACAATTGCAGTCTCAATTAACACGACTACAGAAGCAGCCAGACAAACTGAACATGTATCATCAACTTATCCAACAACAACTTAACAAAAAGTTCATTGAAGTTGTTGAACACGATGACCGAAAAACAGGTCATTATTTACCTCACCACGCTGTGGTGAAAGACTCATTGACAACACCTATTCGTATTGTCTTTAACTGTAGTGCTAAAGTAAAGCCAAGCAGTGTGTCTTTAAATGAATGTCTCCAAACGGGACCTAGCCTAACACAACGGCTACATGACGTGTTGTTACGATTTCGCACAGGCATTTTTGCCTATACAGCTGATATCAGCAAAGCCTTTCTCCGAGTAGGGTTACAGGAGGAAGATCGTGACTACACAAAATTCCTCTGGTTTAAGGATCCACTGGATCCTAACAGTGAAGTAATCACCTATCGTTTTGCCTCCGTATTATTTGGTGCTACGTCCTCACCGTTTCTTTTGCAAGCAACATTAGACACGCATTTGAGGAAATCAAGCAGCCCTTATAAGGCAACCATTAGCGACAATTTGTATGTCGACAATTTCCAGGGGACAACTAATGATCAAGCTGATCTGGTAGAAATCTACCATGAGGCTAACCGTGAACTGTTAGGAGCCAATATGCCACTACAGTCATGGGCCTCAAATAATAAACTGCTTAACCAGGTAATCGAGAAAGAATTTCCAGATTATCAGGTACCCAGTCAATTAAAGGTTCTAGGCGTGGAATGGAAGACCAGTACTGACGAGATGAATGTCAAGTCAGTACAAACTGATAATTCAACCCTTACCATGAGAACATTGCTCTCGTTTGTCAGTCAACCATTTGACCCTTTAGGCCTACTTAGTCCTATATTAATAAGGGGCAAACTCCTAATGCAGGAGTGCTGGCAGAAACATATGGGATGGGATGATCCGTTATCAAGTGAGTTACAAGCTAAATGGCAGATACTCTCAACGGATTTTAATCAGTTAGGCGTTTTGAAATTTCCTCGTAATGCTTCAGGACCAAACTTACCCACCAATTTGCACGTTTTTTGCGATGCCTCTGGCAAAGCATATGGCGCAGTAGCCTATTTAGTTAACAGTGCACAATCAATTTTACTCACATCTAAAGCAAGAGTTGCTCCCATTAAGAAGAGATCTTTACCTCAGATGGAGTTGACTGCATTGCTAGTGGGAGTAAGATTGGCTCATTGCCTGGCAAAGACACTCAATAATATCCACTTTGGTGAGATTGTAGTGTGGTCAGACAACGAGGCAGTCTTACAATGGGTAAGAAACAATAACAACAAAACTCCCTACGTCAGTAATCGTGTTAGGGAGATTCATGATTTATCTGCTGGATATAAATTTCGACATGTTCCTACTAAGGACAATCCTGCAGATTATTTATCTCGAGGGTTAACATTAAAACAACTTGCCAAGTCTTCGCTGTGGTTCAATGGACCTTCATGGCTTGTTGGTGGTCAGTGGCCCAAACAAAAGCCACAAGTCATAGTGACCAATATCACCACTCCCATGAAAGAACCAGAACCTCAACGAATATTAGCCATTGATCCTCATCATTATTCTAACTTAAGCAAATTGTTACGAGTGACTGCACACGTGTTTGATTTCCTTGCTAAGGTAGGAATTCGACATAAGTTTCCCAATCCTATCCTCTACTGGATCAAACATGCACAACAAGAGACATATGGAAGTGAATATGAAAATCTTCCAGATAAATTGACTAAATCTCTAGGCATCTGGTACGATGCCAACACTCATAACATACTACGATGTGGAGGACGTTTGCTTCATGCAAAAATTGACTTGGACACAAAGAATCCAATTCTTCTACCTCTTCACCACATCATCACTAAACTTCTTGTCTTACACCACTATCAATATGGTACCTTACATGGTGGAGTTTTAGATACTCTCACCGACCTTAGACAAAGGTACTGGCTTCCTCAAGGTCGTCAGACAGTTAAGACAATTATTAAATCTTGTGTAATCTGTAAGAGATACGACGCTAGAGTATGTCCTTACCCAGGACCTCCCCCACTCCCAGAAGAGCGAGTGGTTCATCTTCGTCCTTTCGAAACCACTGGTGTTGATTATACAGGAGCCTTACTCCTCACTGGTAACCCAGATAATATACCAGTGAAGGCGTACATTTGTCTCTTTACGTGTGCTACAACCAGAGGCGTACACTGAGAGGTCACTCCAGACATGAGTGCTGAAGCCTTCATTCAAGCTTTCTGCAGATTTGCTGCCCGCCGATCGTGTCCTAAATTAATGATATCGGACAACGGTTCTAATTTTGTGGCAGGAGAAAGTTGTTTGCGAGAAGTCTGGAACCACCCAGAAGTACAGTCAGTCCTACAGCGACGACAATGTCACTGGAAATTCATAGCACCGAGAGCCCCTTGGCAAGGTGGGTTCTATGAGCGAATGATAGGCACAGTCAAGAAGTGTCTAAGGAAAACTTTACACAGACAAAAGGTCAGTTACTCAGAACTCCAAACTATTGTTGTGGAAATCGAGGCGCGAGTCAATAACCGCCCAATAACCTACCTGTCTGATGATTTCACCCAGAGAGAACCTCTGAGCCCCTCACACTTGATCCATGGAGGTCTACTGAGCCCTCTCATCCCTTTAGCCGAAGAGGACCCTGTAGGCCCGTCACGTGTGACCAGAGGAGACTTGGTGGAAAGCTACCAGCATCTTTCTAGAGTTATTAACAGGTGGAATGAGGTGTGGACTCGAGAGTACCTCACAGCTCTACGAGAGTACCACTACGGAGCTTCGAGTCCTTACAATAAGGTGCAATTAAAACCAGGAGACCTAGTACTAGTCGACAGTGATGGACAAAGGTCAGAGTGGCCTATATTATAGGCAAAATTGTTGCCATTCATCCAGATCATCAAGGTGTCCTGAGAGTAGTTAAAGTTTTATGCCGAGGCAACACTACTCTAAAAACTTTAGAGAAGCTAATTCCCCTTGAACTGACTGAGCAAGAATATCAGCCAGATCCAGTTTCCCCAGTAATTTCCGAGGACAATGATCCTGTTCCTCCAAGCAAACGCCCCACTAGAGCTGCTGCTCAACAATGTAGGCGGAATTTGCAAGCCTATTACAACTCTGAACAAGAGTAATTTCCTTCACCTCCCACTTAGATAACCATGATGATGCTACGATGTGATATCATGTAACAAAACATTACACGTCACTATGACCCAGGATATCCCATCATAGTAGATTCTGTTGTTTGAATTGTGTGAGTTAAAATCTATAAATATTGTGTAGGCTATAAGCAACATGTTTCATTTGACATGTAAATAGCAAGACTCAAGTTCTTGATAAATCCGGGACGTTCGTTATGTGTGTACTAACATACTAACATATTAACCTACTAATGTACTAATCTTAATATCACTTCGGGATAGGTCAGTACTCTACAGTACACTACGACCCTAAAATCCTCCCCCCGGAGTTATGTTGGAAATTTCCAACACCGAATACAACACTGTTGTATTCTCATTACTTATTACTAACTCTACTAATTATTGTAGTAAGTAAAATTAACACCACGTAGAATTCTCATGTACTAATAATTTCATCTGTGCAGTAAGCTAGAATTCTCATGTCACCCGACGCCAGTATTGCGTCAGATTTCATTACAATAAACACATTATATCCAATGTATCTGAGAATTAAATTCGATTCTCTATAACCAAGGCATTCTGTGTGATAATTAATTACAGATAAATTGACCTCCAACTAAAAGCCGAATAGAGCGTTAGAGTCATAGCGGTTATCTAGTAATAAAAGTTAACGTCACAAGTGAATGCCATGGAGAGACATTAATTCCTCTCCCTTATATGTTTACTATCACTAAATTGGCAAATAATAATATTTCCCTCTTCTAAATAATAAACCCGTCCAGTCTCCAACATTTCAAGCACAAATGCGAGAAATACTAATATTCATGACAATAATTTGTCTAATGAACGCGAGACGCGGCGTGGGTGAGGAGGCACGCCAGTACACGTGGATGGAAGCTCTCGAGCAGACCTGTCCTCATCGTGCTCATGAGGAGACGCCATTACCCAGTCATCAGGGTAGACGTTATCCATCCTCAGATGAAAGTCGCCACTGTGAGGCGTGAACAACCTTGCAGATAATATCTTCAACTGGTGTCGGTGTAACATAAGGAACCTTTTTAATCTGGTTCTTGACTACACGTGACCGGCCAGTGAAGCGCGCCATTATCCAGGATAGGGTGAAGCCAGAGCCTGGGACGCGAATTTCGGCAATCTTAAAACTTATACAGTGCCCATAATAGCTAAGTATCTTCTCCTTATTTGATGCCTCCGGTAAGGTGTAGTGTGGTAGCTGGGTGATTGACCGTGACGACGTATACCAACACCAAACCACAGGTCATTACCTATTATTGCCTGTAAATCTTAATTTCTTGAACATAGAGATTCAGTAGTTTAATTAGTTGCTACTGTAAATATTTGTTTTGCAGCACGTGAGAAGAATTCTCCCTGCCGCCTTCTCCCATGTTAATCCATCCCACTCATCAACCAGCCGAGCCCAGGGAATTAGAGGAAGTGTCGTGGCTTACTCAAAGGAATCGTCATTAAGCTAAGATTCCTTTGTATTCATTTATTAAATTTCTGAAATTGCTTACATGCAGAATTCCTTTGGATTAACATGTGTTTATTGCGATTATCATTATTATACTTATAATCTATGTTCCCATTCATGATAATGACATTGGTTTCACTATAATTCATAGGATTAGATTATTATAATTTGGATTAGTGAACGAACCACACTAGTTCCTGGACGTACTGAGTTCCAGTAATAACCCCCCCAATGTAGGTGTTTGAGAGTTTGATTCATTTAATTATACAGCCCATTAATTATTTCTATGATCATATTCTCTAGTATTTTATCCATAGTTACTGGGTTCATCTAGGAATTATCTAATGATCTGAAATTCTCAGTTTCCCTCTTTACTATAAAAGCAGGTGGTCCTTCGTAATTGAATTTACTACATTAATATTTAAATAATCAGATTCAAGCCCCAAATGTCCCACACCTTGCTCCTGGATTTTTCTGATGTCCTCCAGGAGAGTCTTGGGAATATATATATATATATATATATATATATATATATATATATATATATATATATATATATATATATATATATATATATATAAATATATATATATATATATATATATATATATATATATATATATATATATATATATATATATATATATATATATATATATATACATATTGTGACGATAACCTCTTTCAAGAGAGATTGAGCCTGCTCTTCTCTACATCAAGTTACGTATATTATACAACAATAAGATGCTTCCTTCAAGATACGTCTACCAGTAGCACAAAACGTTTTGACCAGGAGGCAAAACGTATCCAAGACTCACCCCCTACTCCACACTCTCTCCACGCCGGCTCGTTATCAACCAGCCAACTACCCTTCCCAGCCTGCCTGCTCCTGATTGGTGACTCGCCGACTGCACACCTGCACTTCTGCACCTCAGTGCCCTCTACCTGAGTCGATGTCTGGGCTTGAACCAGCCATTGAAGTCAGAATATCCTTGTGCTCTCAAGCAGTGAACAACTAACTGATATACGCTGTGTATCAGGTGGATGTTTCGCAGCTAGCGCCATATTCTCAGCACCTGATTATTTTTCACTGTGTATTTATATTATTGTAGAGTAACTTCATCCCTATTATTCATTTATTTTATATTGTTTTTGACTTGTTCGTTTGCACTGTACATAGCCAAGGGATTGTCTTTGTTTATAATTTGTTTTCTATTTTAATTAAAGTTTCATTGTTCATACTATGTGTTTTGCGTGTGTTCCCTTACTTTACCACAGATAAACAGGCAAGCAGTCTTATCTTTTTTTTGTAAGTGTGACTAGGCATTGACACCAGCCATTGGAGGTCTGTTGAACATCTACACTCCTACACTCTCCCGTCACACTATATATAAATATATATATCCAAAATCAACCCTTTTTTATCGATGAATTTGCAATATTTGACAAAGATTCTTGCAGGTAAGGCACAAGTTTGTTAGGTTTATATCCAAAATTAACACACTTCTAAGAATATATTAAAAAAAATCAGTAGTAACTCAGGGTGGAAGTAGATATTAACAGCTAACTCTAATTGTAAAAGCTAATTTCTGCTCTGGATGTGATGTGCATAGTTACATTTAGTAGAGTTTTGCCTTGGTGTGATATTATTAGGGTAAATTTAGTGGAATTTACTAAAGTTATGATTATTTTGATTGATTTTAGCTATTGTTGTGTTAGGTTAGGTTAGGATTGGTTTGGTCTGGTAGGACTGTTGGTAGAATAAGACTTCTGGACATCTGGAAATTGGACATAGTTTAGATGGACACAGCGCTAACACTAAGAAATTGTCTTGGGAATGGGGTATGTTATGCCAAGACTGGATGTTGGATATTGGAAATTACACATTAAATTTATATGGAATAGGTGCAATATGGGTTAATATGGTTCTGGCTGTGCAATGATGCGGTAAATTTGGTGGATATTGTATTAAATTTTCTAAATTTTGGTGAATTAAGGTAAATTTGGTGGAAATTGTCTTAAAATTAGGTAAAATCTAGGTGGGACAGCTTAAATTTGGCAAACATTAATAAAATGTAGCTTTGGCTGTATTAGGTCAGTGTGAGATATTTTTCCTTCACTTGCCTCCCATAGGAGGTGGACTTCAAACTGCTACTAGCAGATATTTCTACTTTAAGCCTGATCCCATGGGAAAAGTGGGAGCACACCTCCAGGCTTTAACCACAAGGGTGAAAATCTGTCCACTTGAGCTGCTAGCTCCTCCTAGTCTTGCAATGATTAATAAAAGGTAATCGACGGGTTCTCATTTCGTAATTTGTAAATTTGAAGTGTGGAGCTATGTATTGAAATCTCGAATTTCCCAAGAACAGCCATCATTAAAAAAGGTCACATTGCTAGACAATCGTATAAAGCAGAACATGGGTGGAACAAGAGTAGTTGAAAGGTTGACATCAAAGACCATTTTCTATAACAATAACAGTTTATTTAACAAAGAAACTAAACTACTACAACATCGAGTTTACGTTACGTTAATGTCCATGCAGTGGCACTTTAACAACAGCTACTTAACAACCATGAAATAACAACGACTCCGGTCAGCTACTGCGCGGCTGAATACTGAACTAACCTGAACACAGGTGTGCCCACTGACGACGAAATATGGCAAACAATTAATTCACAAGACTAAGTTTACACAACAGTGAGTGATTCGTTACGTTAATGTCCATCCAGTGGCACTTGCAAGACAGCTATTCAATAGCCCTTCGAGAAATAATAACAGTCACCATTTTCTGACACTCCGGGCTGACCAAATGAACTAACTGAACAATGGTGCCCACTGGTGACACAAGCTTGCAGTCAATATATCTCACGGCCCTCCCGGTGAGCAATACTATAATCACAATCTTTACTGGTCCTCGCAGCCCTCCCAGCGAGGTACCCAAGTTACTAGGCGGGTAGTCCAACAGTGATAACCCTCTATCACAATCTGATGTGAACACTCTTTGTGACTTCCAGCAATGAAGTTGCAAATGTAAACAAGGCTAGGCAATTGGGTTTCTGAGACACTTCTCCAGTAATCCCCAAGTTACTTTACTCTCGTCTCGAGGGACAATAATCAAATAAATTGTCTTAATCAATTACAAAATTGATTATGTGATTAATTACGTTAATTGACGGTCAACAGTAGTCAGCAACAAAGTACTTCTACGTTAATCACCAACACTTGTCTCCTACAAACAAGTCAAACTGTTAACAATAACTCAGTCTCTTAAATTACATAACACTTGACTCCCTCAAGCATTCAGTGAGTAATTTCTAATTATTGTCAACTAGACAACTAATTAAATCCCAATCGAGTTCCGTTAACTAAGCGTACCACTATCTCTTGGTAGCTTCTCAACAGTCAATGTCAAACTGACTTTAATGAGCGTTAATTACCCTAATTAACCCAGAGCAATTAACTGTCACCTCGCTCGATAATTAATCATACATAAACACGTCTCCCTCCGCACTGCCTAAGCAGGTCTCATCAAGCACTGTGAATTCACAGACGAGGTGTTAATTACCTTAGATAACATGAGTGTCCCTTAATCAACTGTCACCCTGACAGGATATGATTAATCCCACGAGTTATGCCAGCCCAATGACATCCCCCGACGAGTCAGTCAAGCCTTTTGACGTTAATTACTACACTAATTAACACGAGCCACTAATTGCCATACCACAGACAGGTAATTAGTCACAAGCAAATTACGTTAACACAAATACTGTCAAGTTGTCACACGGACAATTAATTGCACCTGAAACATATCTCGACAAGCTCAACGCTATTTCCCTTCACAGCTCCCTCATTAAGTAATGTGGAACCCCTTATAAAGTTAGTCACCCCTTAATTAACTCTCACTGAATCCTTAAGTCGTCAACACAACTTAAAGAAACACAAAGTACCCTCAGGTACATAGGTCACACTCTCACTGACATAACAACATAAATGTCACGGCCCCATATGGTTGCAGTCCTTGCAACACGTTAATTACTGTGCACCCACAGTACTGACACACGGATTGGCGACAATACAAAATATATAAACTCCGCCCACAAGTAGATAGCCCGAGGCACTCTACCAAGCCACTCCTCTCAGATCCTTGTCTCTGACTCATGTATCTCTATGTATGTATTAAATAAAACTAAACCAAACACCTTTACGGTGTTACATCTCCCCTTCTCCCCGAAAATAAAGTTTTTGCAACAGCTATCTACTTAGCTACTAGTTAAACGTCGGCATGTTTGAAGGCCAATTATCAGAATAGCAGAAGCAAGGTGGAATTCGCATGATCTGATCTCAGGTCACTTGAGGTCATTAACGCTTAGAGGTGTGAGTTTCAGGCCGACAAACTGGCACGTCTCAGATCCTTGTCTCTGACTCGTGTATCTCAATGTATGTATTAAATAAAACTAAACCAAACACCTTTACAGTGTTACATACAGAGGCCGGGTGCAGCTGGTTGTGTACTATGTGTACAGAGGCCGGGTGCAGCTGGTTGTGTACTATGTGTACAGAGGCCGGGTGCAGCTGGTTGTGTGCAGAGGCCGGGCGCAGCTGGTTGTGTACGTTTTGTACAGAGGCCGGGTGTAGCTGATTGTGTACTCTGTGTACAGAGGCCGGGGGCAGCTGGTTGTGTACTTTGTGATCAGAGGCCGGGCGCAGCTGGTTGTGTACTTTTTGTACAAAGGCCGGGTGTAGCTGATTGTGTACTCTGTGTACAGAGGCCGGGTGCAGCTGGTTGTGTACTATGTGTGAAGAAGCCGGGTGCAGCTGGTTGTCACTATGTGCATAGAGGCCGGGTGCAGCTGGTTGTGTACTGTGTCCAGGGCTGGGTGTAGCTGGTTGTGTACTTTGTGCACAGAGGCCGGGTGCAGTTGGTTGTGTACTATGTGTACAGAGGCCGGTAGCAGCTGGTTGTGTACTATGTGCACAGAGGCCGGGTGCAGCTGGTTGTGTACTATGTGTACAGAGGCCGGTAGCAGCTGGTTGTGTACAGAAGCCGGGTGCAGCTGGTTGTGTACAGAGGCCGGGTGCAGCTGGTTGTGTACGCAGGCCGGGTGCAGCTGGTTGTGTACAGAGGCCTGGTGCAGCTGGTTGTGTACAGAGGCCGGTAGCAGCTGGTTGTGTACAGAGGCCAGGTGCAGCTGGTTGTGTACAGAGGCCAGATGCAGCTGGTTGTGTACAGAGGCCGGATGCAGCTGGTTGTGTACACAGGCCGGGTGCAGCTGGTTGTGTACAGAGGCCGAGGGCAGCTGGTTGTGTACCGAGGCCGAGTGCAGCTCGTTGTGAACTCTGTGTACAGAGGCAGGGTGCAGCTGGTTTTGTACTATGTGTACACAGACCGTGTGCAGCTGGTGGTGTTCTGTGTGTGCAGTGCCCGGGTGCAGCTGGTTGTGTACTCTGTGTAAAGAGGCCGGGTGCAGCTGATTGTGTACAGAGGCCGGGTGCAGATGGTTGTGTACTGTGCAAAGAGGCCAGGTGCAGCTGGTTGTGTACTGAGGTCGGGTGCAGCTGGTTGTGTACTGAGGTCGGGTGCAGCTGGTTGTGTACTCTCTGTACAGAGGCTGGGTGCAGCTTGTTGTGTACTGAGGCCAGGTGCAGCTGGTTGTGTACTCTCTGTACAGAGGCCGGGTGCAGGTGGTTGTGTACTCTCTGTACAGAGGCCGGGTGCAGCTGATTGTGTACTCTCTGAACAGGGGCCGGGTGCAGCTGGTTGTGTACTCTCTGTACAGAGGCCGGGTGCAGCTGGTTGTGTACTCTGTGTACAGAGGCCGGGTGCAGCTGGTTGTGTACTCTGTGTACAGAGGCCGGGTGCAGCTGGTTGTGTACTATGTGTACAGAGACCGAGTGCAGCTGGTTGTGTACTCTGTATACAGAGGCCGGGTGCAGCTGGTTGTGTACTCTGTGTACAGAGGCCGGGGGCAGCTGGTTGTGTATTCTGTGTACAGATACCGAGTGCAGCTGGTTGTGTACTATATGTACAGATACCGAGTGCAGCTGGTTGTGTAATCTGTGTACAGAGACTGGGTGCAGCTGGTTGTGAACTATGTGTACAGAGACCGGGTGCAGCTGGTTGTGTACTATGTGTACAGAGACCGGGTGCAGCTGGTTGTGTACTATGTGTGCAGAGGCCTGGTGCAGCTGGTTGTGTACTATGTGTGCAGTGGCCGGGTGCAGCTGGTTGTGTACTATGTGTGCAGTGGTGGTTTTGTACTAGGTGTGCAGTGGCCGGGTGCAGCTGTTTGTGTACTCGGTGTATAGAGGCAGGGTGCAGCTGGTTGTGTATTCTGTGTACAGAGGCAGAGTGCAGCTGGTTGTTTGTTCTTTGTACTGAGGCCGGGAGCAGCTTTAATGTACAGAGGCCGTGTGCAGCTGGTTGTGTACTGTGGCCGGGTGCAGTTGGTTGTATACTGTGGCCGGGTGCAGCTGGTTGTGTACAGAGGCCGAGTGCAGCTGGATGTGTACAGAGGCTAGGTGCAGCTGGTTGTGTTCAGAGGCTAGGTGCAGCTCGTTGTGTACAATGGCTGGATGCAGCTGGTTGTGTACCGAGGCCAGGTGCAGCAGGTTGTGTGCAGAGGCCGGGTGCAGCTGGTTGTGTACTTTGTGTACAGAGTCCGGGTGTAGCTGATTGTGTACTCTGTGTACAGAGGCAGGGGGCAGCTGGTTGTGTACTTTGTGAACAGAGGCCGGTTGCAGCTGGTTGTGTACTTTGTATACAGAGGCCGGGTGCAGCTGGTTGTGTACTATGTTTACAGAGGCTGGGTGCAGCTGTTGTGTACTATGTGTGCAGTGGCCGGGTGCAGCTGGTTGTGTACTACGTGTGCAGTGGCCGGGTGCAGCTGGTTGTGTACTCCCTGTACAGGGGCCGGGTGCAGCTGGTTGTGTACTATGTGAGCAGTGGCCGGGGCAGCTGGTTGTGTACTATGTGTGCAGTGGCCGGGTGCAGCTGGTTGTGAACTCCTTGTACAGGGGCCGGGTGCAGCTAGTTGTGTACTCTGTGATTAGAGGCCGGGTGCAGCTGGTTGTGTACTCTTTGTACAGAGGCCGGGTGCAGCTGGTTGTGTACTATGTAAGCAGAGGCCGGGTGCAGCTGGTTGTGTACTCCGTGTAAAGAGGCCGGGTGCAGCTGGTTGTGTACTCTGTGTACAGAGGCTGGGTGCAGCTGGTTGTGTACTATGTGTACAGAGGCCGGGTGCAGCTGGTTGTGTACTCTGTGTACAGAGGCCGGGTGCAGCTGGTTGTGTACTCTGTGTACAGAGGCCGGGTGCAGCTGGTTGTGTACTATGTGTACAGAGGCCGGGTGCAGCTGGTTGTGTACTCTGTGTGCAGAGGCCGGGTGCAGCTGGTTGAGTACTATGTGAGCAGTGGCCGGGTGCAGCTGGTTGTGAACTCCGTGTAAAGAGGCCGGGTGCAGCTGGTTGTGTACTCTGTGTACAGAGGCTGGGTGCAGCTGGTTGTGTACTATGTGTACAGAGGCCGGGTGCAGCTGGTTGTGTA